>QKQZ01022497.1:0-25222 GCA_003595255.1 Solenopsis fugax | reverse complement strand
GCCGTGTGTAACAGGTACGTGTAGCAGCGTATACCGACGTAATTACCGCGTACGCGCTCTTACAGAAACGCGCATATACCATACCTAATCCAATTAAATGGGCAATCAGATGTCCGATACCGAGCGGTTAATTAACTGTGCATTCTTATGCATGTACCTGGACAATCTGTTATCATATGTGTATAATATATATTATATACCATATAAATGTGTACACACACACAACATACGCATACATTATTTATATATAAATGTGTACGTGTACACTGAAAGAAGGAAATAGTCGCAATTATCATAATTTAACTAAACTTAATTATAATATTTATTTTAATCATGAAAATTACAGTTTTTAATTATTATAATTATGCAAAGAGTAAGCGAATATTTAAAAAGTTTTTATATTCATCGTAATTGTCATTGCACTTATTACACGTTTTTTATTTTTACTAATTGCATCGTGATATTTTGTTACATTAATAATAAATTTTGCTACATTAATATTTAAAAAATTATCATAATTTATTGTAAAATTAATTCGTGCTTGGTAAAATTATAAGCATAAAGTTATTATTATTAATGTTAGTAATCATAATTATTTTATCATGCACTACCAAACACTTTTTCTCAATGTATATATGTCTGTAATATATATAGATAAATACACACGCCTACTTATCATTGTAGTGTTCCGGTGAAGGAGAGAGAGAGAGAGAGAAAAGTCGCATCGAATCAGTTTTCAAAGTAAGCTCATAAATATGCGACTTGTTATTCCATCGCTTTTTTCTCCATCATAATCGTTCCTCTCTCGCGGCAGCGGCGGCGGCGCGCGGCGATTGAAAATTCAACTGGCTCCGAGGATTCGCCGGCGCATCGATAAGGGTGTTTATATTAAACTGATGTTTCACGCGAGAGAGGCGTCTCCCGTGCGTCGGGACGGACACCGGACGCGCACGCGAAGAACACGTCGATGCGAAAAACAATGTTTTCGCGCGCAGATTTTGACGAGTGATGGACGTTCCGAACACAGATGACGGACATCGTGATCGACGTATGAGAAATCTTTTATCAGAAATGTAGGACATCAATGACAAGGAATTACAGGGTGTTCCTTAAAAATAGCAATAATTCGTCTATTCACGTATACAGAGAGAAAAAATTGTAATGGTGGCAACTACGAGGGGACAACCATACATTTTTTGTTAATATAATTATAATGTATAGTTAAGTGAACTATATTATAGTTATTGCAACTAAATTAATGGTTAAGAGAACTAATAAAAAATAGTTGTAGTATACTATATAATAAAGTAATTACAACTATTTTTTTATTAGGTTTCTTAACCATAAACTTAGTTGCAATAACTATAATATAGTTCACTTAACTATATATTATAATTATATTAACAAAATTTGTATGGTTGTCCCCTTATAGTTATTACCACTACACTGAAAAAAAAGTCTGATTATAACTACCAAATGTATAGTGAAATAATATCAATGAAATATTTTATCAATATAACCAAAAAAAATTTTTTTTATTAAATGTTTAGTAACTTATACCAGATTTGATAATACTTACTAAACATTTAATAAAAAAAATTTTTTTGTTATATTGATAAAATATTTCATTGATACTATTTCACTATACATTTGGTAGTTATAACCAGACTTTTTTCTCAGTTTATACAATTTTTTCTCTTAATGTAGGATTTTGATTACAAAATTTCACGAACGCATGTATAACACGTATATAATACATTAATGTAATGTAATGTCTACCATTCATTTTTCTCTTTGTCTTTCTCTCTTCACGAGAAAGATATTAACTGTCTGTTTCCTCCCATTTTCACAATCGTTTTATTTTAATTTCTCAGATCAATTGGAAAGCAATTGCAATTTAACGTGATAGGTTCGCACTTTGCAACGACGAGCAATCTCGAGATCGGCATACTTGAGAAGCGAGATTCGACCGCGCTTATAGTTAGTTCTCGACTCGACGCTGCTCGCCTCGCTCGTAATCCGACTGCAATTTCCAAGTGCATAGCACGCGCACGGCGCATGCAGCCGCGGCGGCCACCGTGGAGGAAATCGGGTCACGCCCGTTTACGGCGAAAACCAAGCCGACCGATTTAATCGATCATTCAGCGAACGGGGAATCGTCGAAAAGATCTACGGGCGATCGTCCGCGAAGAAATCACGTTCATCCGAACTAATTATCCGTCCGCGAGCGGAATAGGAACGACGGCGACGCCGCGACGGTGCGATTGCACGTACATATGCGACTTACATTAGGATAACGTACGTGCGATTCCGAATGAGGACGAGACCAAGCCGCGCAAAGTTCATGTGAAAGGGGAACCTATGAGCATGAAACATGAAACAAATATATGTATATATATATATACGCGAACGTGTGGATACGCACGGATCTTTCCATATGATACGTGATATATCCACCCACACGCGCGCGCGTGCCTAAGCATACACTCGCCTTCAGAACTCTTGCGTTAAATCTAAAGATAGAGATAATTTTCGCTTGCGTTTGATTCTCAAAGAAGTTGCTTCAATTTTAATTACGAAGTAATAACATAAAAAGAAAAATAGACATTTATGAAATCTGTAGAAGTCTATTATTCTGTATTTTTATATTTACAATTGTTTTCCTTCTAATAAAGATTTAACTCTAACAGACATGCTTTACATACAATGAAACAGAAACATACGATTTATATTATACCTTGCGTTTCGATTTAAAAAAAAAAATGATAATGCAAGTGATTAAAATTTTATACGTTATGATTACCACGTGTATGGTGAGCCTGAATAGAAAATTTAGATTGGAAATATGATGTCGAGGCTCGCAAGAGATCCTGTTTTTCAAGATGCTGTAATTTCAATAAAATAAAAATTCGATCGTCGAGGAGCCTTTAGATTCGCGTAATTCAATAACGTCGATATTCTCTCACGTCCCTCGAAAAATGAAGAGAAATTTATTTTACGAGAGTCCGACCTTAGCAATCATTATTATCTTCGTGATCCCTACTCCGACACGTATCTCCGTCCACTTTCCTTGCACGCGCTCGCGTTAAAAATCGCGCGCGTGTTTTAAGCGCTATCTTACCTTACGCGCTGCGCCGCAAGGTTGCATTGCCATTAAGCATCTCGCCGTAAAGGTTCCGGATTTAATTGCGTGATCGACAAATTGCGCTATTAAAGACAGGAGGTTCGAAGAGAGTCACAGAACAATCAGCTCTTGGTATGTTATTTGAATCTTGAGTACGGAGCGATCATTCGTGGTATAATTCATGCTACAGCATATAAACCATATTTATAAATGTTTTTACCCATTTCCCAGCTCGTTCTTTTTACGTACGTATGATATTTGATCTATACTTTATCTAGTATTAAATTAAATTATGCTTTCAACGAGTGAATAATGATCAGTTCTGTTAGAGAGGCAAACTATACGTTCGCGTTTCACTTGTCGCATAGCGAAGCACGCCATTTACTAGAAAAAAGAAATTATAACTCGCGCTTTTTCGCGGCGGTTTACCATCGCGCGATGGAAAAAACCAATTTTCCCGGTGACATGCGAGAATAAAAAAAAAAATGTTATACAAACGTGCCATTTCCTGAAACCGGACAGACGGATGTGTCACAGAGAAAGAGAGCAAACATGCCCCAATTGGATACTTTGGCTAATGCGTCCGGCTAATTCGTCCTTTTTTTCCTTTCTTTTTTAAGCACGTCAATCGACCGGCGAATCACGACCAGCGTCATTGGTGCCTTAATGTAATTAAACGGCGAACGCCGAACGGAACATCTCCGAGCTCGTGCAGCCATGTATGTAAAGCTCGCACGTTAGCTTCAAAGTGCGGACCGACGAAAACTAAATTTTACATGGCAGCGAAAAGCTATTTCTACGGCCGCCGCGGATTTTTCGCGGTCACCAACTCGTTCGCTAGCGGGGAGGTTGCAATTCCGTCCGCCCGATCACGAGCGATGCTTATCAAATTTTATCGACTACATTCAGTAACGGTGGAAAAGTGTCCTCGTGCGATTTTTATTTTCTTTATTTTGTTCGGTTTTGTGGAAAATAGATTGTACGCGATTGTATTTTTTTTTTATCATTATTACTGTCAATACAAGTATTATTACATCGATATCGTAATCATTACATTGTAAATACTATTTATAAAGAAACACATTTTAAATCGTGATGTAATGTTCATCATATAAAAAAAAATAATAAAGAAAAGGGAAATCATGTTGTGACAAACATTGCTATAAAGTAATAGAAAAAAAATGAAGGAGGCAGATGAGAATTTCCTTTCTCCGTTTGAACAAAAATTTCACATGAAAAGAGAGTTTAAAGAGCAAGCGAGAAATCTCGACGGTAGAGCGAGAGGGATGGCGAAGTAAAGACGTTTGTTGGATGGAGAGGCGAATAAAGAATGAGAAGACGAAGGGGGAACGAGAAAGAAAACGAGGGGACGTAGGGAGCGCAGGGGGGTTTCGCGGAGGGCTTCGGCATAGGCATGCACGATGCACGTAGCGAGATAACTGGTTTCGCGGAGCCTGCTATCATGGCACTCTAATTACCAGCCATTACACCCGGCGAGCCCCTCTGAATTGTTGCGTTCTCTACCTACACTCGTACTAACCGCTCGACCACCGAGACCGGCGTGCCCCGACCACAGCTTTAAATGCGGAATTAATATACCGGCCGGCACTCATTTTGCGCGCTGGTGTTGTTGTTATGCGCGGTTTTCCCCCCATCGTCTTTTCCAATGACGTTCGGCACGGTACATTTGTACATACAGCAGAAACTAGATATAAACCGCAAGATATAGATTGAATAGAAAGCAAGCGCGACGACCGTCTTTAAATCGATTTACTCAAATTTTAAAATCTAGGGCAACATTTATTTTTGCCGTCGCGATAACAGTAGACAAACCGAGAATTTGAGGTACAGAAAAAAATTATTTCAAGACATAGTCAAGATAGTCAAATGCATGTAAAACAGCACAATAATTAGTATATGATCTTCTATAATTACTAGTTAAATTCTATAACTTTTTTAATTATATAAGAAAGTATAAATTATAATAAATATATATATATATATATATATAAGAGAGAGAGAGAGAATCATAGTTATATTTATAATCATAATTTTTCTAACGGCTAAAAATGTAATTTACTTAAAAAGAAATTCAGGCAATCACATAAATTTCATAACGGTATGTATGTTTGTGTGTGTTTCAATTCCAACTTTATTTTATCTCTCTACTTTATAATGCATTGCGAGCGCGTTGCGAAAATTCTCCATTCCCGTTCTCGTTTAATACGACAATTCTCGTAGCTCGTTAGCAATGTTAAGAATTAACTCCCTCACTCATTTATTTATGCAAGGACCTTAATTAACATCTCCCATCCTCGCTTTTAATTAACATCTATTTATTCCTACGGGATGCATGTTTAATTCCTAAAGACGATTACAGCCGCGAACTCTTGACACTGTCAGGAGTCATAAATATCGGCGGCGATTTATATAACAGTCTCCGGTTTAAACAATAAAACGCTTACCAGCACGTGCGACGGTTTCGTGAATTTTAGTGTGACAACAATAACCGCACGTTGAACAAGCTATAACCGAAAAATATAACATACAGTCTGTTGTGCAATTGCATCTAGGCCAGTATGGCCAGTATGGCCTCGATCGTCGTACGTGTAAACTCGATTAAAAACTAAACTGTAACACATTTTATATACATTGGAATAGCTCCAATACTTTTATGTATAAAAACACCTTTACCAAATCGAAGTCGTTTAACCACATGTAACTTTTAAATTTTTCTTAATTTTCAATATAAACAAATGCAATTTTTTTTATTTCATCAAAATAGATATTTTTATATCTATAATATTATTTTATTAAAGTAAAATTAATATTTACTTAGATTATTTGTGATTGAAAAATAAGATAAAATAAGTTTATGATATAGCTCCTCATTAGTTATTCATAAATCTAAGAAATGCGTTAGTTTAATACTAATTAAACTATTACCAAAAATATAGTTGTCTTTATATTAATCCAAATATTTCTATAAATAAAAAGAAATTCGGTATATCTATAATCTAATATCTAGCACACATGAACACAGGGATTGCAATGCTCCAAAAAGTATATCTACAGGAATTCAGAAAATTCAAGGAATCTTCTGACGGAGCGACGCCACATTCACATCATGGAGATCCATTTCACGGCTTATCAATGGCTTATGACGTGCATTAAAGGACTGGAAATGTCGAAGATTGTCAACGAGCCCCTTTCACCATCCATTAACCAAATAGCACACATGAATTTTGCACGCGTCTTCCTTGAGAAACGTTTCTTGATCATCGTGGATGTACGAGGAAGGATAACAGAAGGCGCCCGAGTGTCGTCCGAGGAGTATTCGCAATTTTTAACTTCGTATCGCTTCGAAAATACCCAATTCGCGATATCGCTAACGAGTCAGATGTAAGTATCTCAGAAATGCACAAAATCGAGTCCTCCCGTGACTGTCGGCAATAGTCTTAACATTGAGAAGAAACGAAGAATTTCGTGGAATCATTATGCAAAAATGACATATCAGATTAAAATGCAAAACAACCAATTAAAACTGCTGAACTTAGCTTACTGTCGAAATACTTTGTGTCGAGGAGAAAAAAGTTAAGTTTTCAAATGTGATGTAAAAAAATCTTATTCTATCTCTTAAACTTTTTCCATTTGCACACTTATGTTATTTTCTATAATCGTTTATTATAAAAAGTTTGATAAACCAGAGCTCATCATCTTCCCTATATCGAAATGCGTGCGTGTGTATGAATGTGAATGATAGACAGTTGCTCTTTTTCAACAATTCAATACTCGCCGTTGCCTCGAGGCGTTCATGTAAATAGTTGCAAAATCATCGATAAATGATTTAACGAACGAGAGAACGATTCGGTAACGTGATTGCGCAACGCGCGACTACCATAAGATAAACATCGAACGAACTTGTATGCATGGAGTCGCATCTCTCCGAGAGGCTTCGTTCGCGGCTCTCACGACTTCTCGCGATTGCTTTTCTCCTCGTCGGCGGCGGCGAATTGTTTCCCTTATGAGAAACACGCGGCCGCGTTATCCATGAATCTAATGCCACGGAATTGGATAATGACGCGTAAATCCATTCGCGAGACGAAAATAGAGATCGAATGCAACGTGGAAACCACCGCATGATTGAATTAATGCCACATAGATTATGCGCGAACCTCTTTCATAAAATATCTTGAAGAAGAAATCTTGTTAACGGTTCTACCACATTAAGAGTAATTTTAAGATCAATCTCTAAACTTTATGAGATTAAAAACGGAAGTGTTAAATACATTTTCAGTATTATTTTAAGTTTAATAAATATACACGTATATATTTATTAAACTTATAATAATACTGAAAATGTATTTAACACTTCAATATCTATTAAACATAGCATGGGGTCTAGGAAACCCCGTATGAAATTTCGATCGTTTGCTGTGTAAAAAAGAAAAATTAGAAAGGCTAGGGGAGGAAAGAGAGCTAGGGGAAGAAAAACGTTAGAAGTCTTCACTATCGATCGCAACGTTGATCAGTTTCAGAGCTCAACTAGAATTCAAACAGCACGGAAGTAAAGTTTTTTCGTCATTATATTTTTCATGTTATATAATGATAATTTTAAAAGGAATGACACAATGTCATAATTTTTAAGGATTAATAATAAAGTATTTTCTATCTGTCTCTGTCGCAATTAATAGATTATTAAATTTATTATTCTTAAACTTCCAAACATTATACCTTTGGAATTCTTCCAAACATTATACCTTCTAATAAATAAATATTATTTAAATTTCTCAAAATTCTCTTAAAAATCTCTTATTAGAAATCGGCAATATTGATACTTATATCAACTTATTTACTTGATAAGTCGTTTACATAAAACGATTACACGGCGCTCATCCAGTGTCGCTCGACATTACACGCGTGAGGAGAACAACGAGGGGAGATAATATAGACACTTTCCGGTGCAATTTCATTTTCGGTCCATTCTGGGCGCAGGAGAGCCCCGTCGTAATCGATTTTCGTCCGCGAAGAAGGGCTTCGATCGTCCAGAGAATAAAAAGAGCCACCTTCCTCTCTACTATCTTTCTCATACCCTCGCTATACTTATCGCGAACGTGGCACTTTTAACGTTCGGTCATCTCGTCACGAGAGGAAGTGAGGCTGGGCGTGAACAATCGCAGGCAAGTCGAAACGAACATTCGCAGCTTGTCTATAAAGGCACGGATCGAAATGGATCCAGTCCCAGAGAACGTTACGACGATGACCGTCGACAACGACCATTCAAGCACGGCCGATTGTCGTCCATCGAACGTCTCACGTCGATATATTGGCGAGAATGCGAGTGGAAAGATTGCAAAAGTAAAATAATTGCGTGGTCTTTTTGCCTCTTTTCATTTTCATGGAATATATACATATCTCAAGATAAGTGCTGTGCTAGAGATTTTTACATCCTTCGGTAATAAAATTTGCATGTTCGCGACGTATTAATACGACTTACAACTAGCGCAAGTATTATTTTAATAATCACGATTCAGCGATATGCACTTTTGAATATCATAGATCCACAGATGGTCCGCAAAATTATTCAGAAAAGCGATATATTTTCGGTACTTGCTGGAGGAACGTGCTACATAGAAATGGAATATTTTGGTCGTAGATCATAGAGGTAGAATATTTCACGTCAGCGAAGAGTGAAGAGCTACTGTCACCTAATGAATTCCTAAAACCCTCATGAGCGCAAAAGGTCTCGGTAAATCACGATACGGCGGATCATTTGGAGTGGCTCGGACTCGGTTTAACCTGATAATCACTGTCCACGTATCCAGTCGCGCTTATATTCTTCCGATAAATTAAGCGTCTCCGATTACTTATGGCTCGACGACATTGACTGAACTGTGCTTTAACTCAGGCATATTTGAAGACTCCGATACGACATACAAAAAGAAGATAGTGCTTCATATTTCATTATTAATATCACGATTCTTGTAATTAATAATATCAATCTTTGAATGAAATTTCATATTATTATTATTATTGTTGTTGTTGCGTGATAAAAAAGAACTTTTATATTACAAATCAAATTAAAAAGTTTTATATTAAAAATAAAATGTGATTCATTGTTAATGCTAGAGGAAAACTTAAAAAGATAAAAATGTAACACATAATGGCGTTATATAAGATGAAATTTAATAAATATAAGGGACATGCTTATTTATACATAAATGTATATGTAATGTAAAGTTCTTTAGAAGATTTTTTTATCTATTGAGATTATATTAATATGATATAATATACATTTTAGAAATACAACAATTTAACTGAAAGTTATATATAGGAGATGTTTAATCGAAAGAGAACTCTTCGGATGGCACAAGAACGAAGCAATTGCAAACTTACCAAAGTTGTGAGTACACCAAAGTTAGATAGGAAACATCTGTAACCCCCAACTTTAATTTGGTGCAAATACGAGGTAGACAACAAAACGCGTTGCAACCAACTGTATTTGGCTATATGACATAGCAAAATGAAGGAGAAACGAGGAGGAAGTAAATTCTTCAGTCTGAGCAAGTACAATTATGTTTCTTATTTATATGTTAAATCACAATAAAGTATACAACAAGATTTTCAGATATAATAAAGGATATTTGATGAATTCTAAAACTAAAATCGTCAAGTTTTTTTAAAAGAATGTAAATTAAATTTTCGTATTAAATTTCCGTTTGCTTGATATCGTGAAAGACAATGCTATTGAAACGATTTATATGTTTACAGCTAATACTAAAAGCGATTGTTTTATTCTAACTTAGGTTTTTTATCATGATATTCAACATAAAATTTAAACACAAGTAAGCAAATCTGACGTCAAGCACACGATGAGCGACAAAAGCGGACCAAAGTGTATGGTAAATCTGACGATAATCATATGATAACCGGGAAGTTTCAAAAAAGTAAAAATATGACCTCTTGGAAGCGACTGCGATAAAGGAGAAATGCACTGGAAATGAAACAGCGGCTGCAAAGAAGTTGCATTCTGACGATACAACGCAAAGTAGTGGGTTCCGAGAACTGATCGTATGTAAATGGAATTAAAGCGTTTTTAAATATCACGTTCCTCACGACGCGACGTCCTCGCTTGTAATTAGCATTGTTATCTCGAGGCTGCTGTCGGTAAAAGAAGACGCCATCCCGAGCGAACATGCGTGACTGAATGTCAAAAAAAGAAATACCTTCAATCGCACCTTAACCGACTCTTCGTTCACCTATGAACGCGCACGTAATTGCTGACATTTTATTGCGCAATTCGATTGCATGTACTGGAGTCAATTCTAAGTAAGTCTTGTCAACAAATCAATATTAAGTATTAATGTAAGATAAAGAATTAAAGTAAATTATTATTGTAAAAATTAAAAATAAATAAGTAAAAATTAATCGATGACATTATTTATTTATACGTCATCTAAAAAAACATTGTTAACAACTTAACAATTACTGCAATAAATATCATCACATGATCGAACAGGTAAGATACTTATTCGGAGAATATAGAAAGATCTAGATTTGAACATTATAATAGCTGTGGTAGTATTTCCCGAAATAATTTCTTTCCAATGTTCTAAGATGTCATAAGATGCTCATTAGTATTATTAAAATTTCTTGTCAATTTAATTTGATATTATGTATTCCAGTTCTTCAGTTTAGGACTGTGTTTCAAGACCGAAAAATATGCGGCGCCTATAATTCGCAATTTGAAATGGAAATTGTAAAATTCACAAAATTATTATTAGGCACCAGGATCCACCTTGAAAAATAGCTCTCCCTTCTCTTACGTATGAAGAATTGTTAATCGAGATCAAATAATTTCTTCTTAAAACTATTTGGCTAGCGCAATTTTATGTTCTCAAAAATTTCAATACATTAATACAATTCGTCATCAGTCAACGTCGATTGTACTACAGCATTATTACATTACGTATCTATCTAAGTCACACTCTCGTTCTTTTACTATTCATCAATTTACATCTTGCCAGACTGCATATTTCTTTTTTCCTCGCAAATATAATTCAGCTGACGCAGATTAACTGAGCGTTGTTAAGAGCCATCGTGTCAAGACTGCAAACGAAACGGAAAATTGGGCCGGGCCTTCGCGAGCGGAAGTCGGTCTCCGCTCATTAGTGTGTTGTCTTTGTGCCGCCGGCGCGAATAACAAGTTTGAATTAACCGGACGTTACGAGAAGATGGGACGGTTCTTACGCAAATGAAGGACGAAACGATGGAGAAGAAGAGAAAGACTAGAAGAAAGATGAGAAAGAGAAGGAACAGGAAGAGCGACGACGAAGAGCGCAGCTTAATCAACGTCGCACCGTTCGAGAAGCTTTTCGTATTTCTCGCGCATTTTTCACTCCGGACTGCTGGGCGAGATTTAAAGAGTGGGAAGGCGCTAAAAAATATGGTAGCGGACGACCGACACGAACGGAAACAATCGCGTGATGCGCGCGAAACTGTGGCAGCCGGATATTTCGTTCCTGGAACGAACGCCGTGTAAATGGAAATTAACCTTTTCTCTTTTTTCCTCCGTCGCATCGCATGACGCCAGATGCGGTATTTCCCGTCGCATCTTAATCCACCGCGGCACACTGTTAACACATGACGTTAACACATACCGCGGCTATTACACGATACAGCACTGGACCTGCGGAAATGGAACGGCCGATTCATTAAAATTGGTGCTCGTAAAGCTGTTCCGTCTGTGCATTTCCTATTCTTGAACCTCTTAATACTAGATCCATTTGAATTGGAAATTTTTAAAATTCAGTCGTATTGAAATGTTCCCATTCTTCGTTAAAAAGAAATCATAACTTTCGTAAAAGAAAAAGCAAGCGCACCAAGAAACATGAGATATTCATAAAATTCAATTATTGCTCAACTCGAACATAAACGATTTAAGCGAATTTTTATCGAATTGTTACCGAAATTATTATTATTACGTTACTAAATGAGTGCACCGAGCTAAAAGAATCTCTAATTGTTAGACAAATACAAAATACCATCTCGAATACATCCGTTATCTCCCTTTGCGTTCTAGCGCGACTAACTCAAATTTCTCGCCTCTATTTTCTTCAAGATGGGGTGACGATAATCATGATGCAACGCCAGTAGAGATACCGCCCATGCTCTACATTCCTGAAAGCCGACATTCTTGCACCCGACTACCGTCTTTTCCCTCCATTTTCATTACTCTTATTCCCGACGGTAACACCTGCTGATGCTTCCTTCTCTCTCGTAGCCGGTCGCGACAAGCATAGAGGCGCTACTAATAAGCATGGCCTGTTTATACCTGCCTACCTGTATATACTCGTCTACCACCCTTTTCTTTTTATTTTTATCGTCTTATCATTGCTTTCATTTCCATTGTTAGATGAGGCATACTTCTCCAAGATGAGATTATTAGCAAGCCGATATTTTGAATGGAGACGTGCATGTATAGAAAAGAAGCTTTTATGTCATAAAGCATTGATCGAGTCAAGAACATGATGCAATAATCTCAAAGAATATTTACTGTACATTTGACAGTATTACTTGTTTTTAATTAAATTAAATTAATACGAATTGAGTTAAATTAAATTTTTAATTAAATTAACTTTGTTGAATTAATAAAATTCTATACCAGAAATTTTTCATTTATGATAATAAAATAATATTGAAAAACTACGTAACATTCTATGAATAATATAGAACATTCTATGAATAATATAGAACATTTCTTCATAATATTATACTGTATTACTATTAACATCATTAATATTGGAGATAAAAAATCTGCGTTGAATGAGAATTTTCCACAAAATTACATCTACAGATTTACACTTCAATTTAAAAAAATCAGTCAATAAAATTAAGATCGTTAATTTTAAAATATTATAGATGGGTACAGCATTGTAAACAAACTGATAGAATACACAAAACGAATTATATTTCATATACATACACAATAAAAATCTCACCAAACTCACAAGTACTGGTGGACTTAACAAGTTCCAATTAGTAGATTTGTTGCGAATCAATTTTACCGCGATGAGGGAAAAATTGCGGAAAACGGAAACGTATTTTCACCTATTTGTATGTATATTCGAGTGCGCCGGAAATCGGACTAAACCGGCTGTTGCGCAGAATCACAACCGGCGTTTCAATTTGATATTTCTACCGGAAAATTTTGCATTTAAACTATTCTGTAAAATCAGATATATTGGAACATTGTTTTTGCATACGTTCAGCCTACGTAGAAAACGCAATATTGTAGCAACATTGTCGTTAATATAACGAAGCTGTGTCACGAGGAACTGCGCGCTTAAAAATAGCAATCACTGACGTTTACGACAGCTCATATCTTATGAGTCACGCTGCAATGAGATTGCGAGCGCAACATTCCGCCCCCGTCAACGGAAATTTTAAATAAGAAACTCCAATGTACCCGCGACATGTAACTTTATCGCAAACGACAATCTCTACACAAAACACTATCACGTTTAAGCATGTATATATTTAAAGAAGTTATCTCGTAAAAGTTTAAAAAGAAAATGAAGATTAAGAAATGTAAAAATAATAATATCTATAATATTCAAAACTGAAACCAAACTGTCCCATAGAAAAAACTGTTCAATATATTATTTTAAATATAGTAATAAAAAGGGCATTATAATATTGTTCTAAAGTTCGCATTTGTAATAAAAATTTAATACAATTAATTTCTGGAATCAAGATTAATTTAGTAAGGAATACATTATGACACATATTCCTTATCGAATTTTAATTTTGATGTATAACATATGAATCGTTGCATTTAATATAAAATATAGTTTATAAATACAATAATATATTATACATATATAATAATTATATCCTATATTATTCATACTAAATTTGAGCATAATGTTACGTGCATAGACCGAGAGGTATCGAGAACATATTAATATTATACAATATTGAGTGACGTATTGACCAAGAACACAATTTCGCTATTTTGCAATTTTGAGATCAACAATAGATTCTATTCTATAAATATTTTAAAGCTGAAAGAGGTCATACGCGAGAACAACATTTAAGACTATTAAAAGACAGACCAATCTAAACATCCCTAATTGATTTATCAAAATTCCGTGGAGTCGGATTAAATCTGTCACAATTTGGAAGTAAAGATTTGCATTTGATTCATGAAGCCACAAGTTTAACGTCGTATTTGACTTCATTATATGTACGATAGCTACGCGTGGGGAAAATACATCGAGAGTCTTTTACATAAACACGAGATTAATTCAATTCTTGTGAAATTATCCTCGCATCTTGCAGTGCATTGGGGAACAATAATTGGCTAACCCTGAGACGTCAGAAATGATGGGTTCAAGAATACCGTGTAGCGCGTCCATATTTCTCCTAATCCTTCATGCAGGCGATTTCTATCGAGCGAGTCGGCGAATGCGCCGCACGAGGCGAAAATCGCGCTTTCTCCCGCGCGATGTACCTAACCCGAGGTGTGAGATTTGCATTGATGATTACGGATGATCGGCCTCTTCCGGGAAAACTCCACGAGCGACCCGCGCGGTCAAGTATTTCGCGACAATAAAAAAATCAAAAATTACACAGCGATGTTAAGAGTATTTTAAAGGGAAGGAACATGGCAAATATACTATAGATATAACACTGTCTGGAGGTATAGAACTGTCATCCTTACAAACCTCTTCGCAATCTATTTACGTCCTTTTTCAGCTATTCTACACTGAAAAAAAAGACTGGTTATAACTATCAAATGTATAGTGAAATAGTATCAATTAAATATTTGATCAATGTAATTGTTTTTCGGTCACAAAAATAATTTTACTTTTCTAAATATTTGGTAACATCAGATTTTATAATACTTACTGAACATTTAGTAAAATAAAATTATTTTTGGTTATATTGATCAAATATTTAATCGATATCTACTATTTCACTATACATTTGGTAGTTATAACCAGTCTTTTTTTCAGTGTATTTTAGAGAATTAAGCTGTGTCACGTATAAAATTAACCTGCTTATTGTTAGCCTCACTTTAAGAATATCTCATAATTTTTATTCGCCGTTTCAAGTACCGTCTGTGCTCGTTCGTTTTCAGTTCCCTGCACAAATGCGAGGACATCAATAATACGTCTCTCAATTAGCCGTGCTCTAAAAAAAAAAGGAGAGATGCACCGTTCACAATCAACCTTCATTTAATCAACAAATCCCGTGCATTCGAGCACCGACGGAAGCAGTGCATAACGCATCTCGGCCTTGTGCCACTCAACAAGTGCACTCGACGACCGCGGAAGAGCGCAGCGACCGCCACGACGGCGGTTGCAATCGACGCATTACACGCGCATTACCTGCCACTCAGTAATCGATTTGACTGCCATGGCAACAGGGCTGCTTTTTTTCCCTGCCCTGCTCGCCAATAATCAGACGGGGGAAAGCCAGCCCGAGAGAGAAAGGGAGAGTCCGGTCGACTGGAGCGTGCACTCGATATTAACTCGATTCGCGCTCAATGCCCCGTCCGATGGCTAAACGAATTAACCGCGACGAAATGGGAATCGCGGATCGTAAACAGCCAGTTGGAGCAGCTTTTGCGTAATATTTAACAAGTACTTGAGGAGCGGATAATAGATATAAGTGAAAATATTGAGTTATCAATTTTTTCTACTTTTTTTCCATTATAAAAAATGACTGCGTAAAATATATGTTTCTCTGCACTGAAAAAAAGTCTGGTTATAACTACGAAATGTATAGTGAAATAGTATCAATGAAATATTTTATCAATATAACAAAAAAATTTTTTTTTACTAAATGTTTAGTAAGTATTATTAAATCTGATATAAATTACTAAACATTTAGTAAAAAAATTTGTTTTTTGGTTATACTGATAAAATATTTCATTGATACTATTTCACTATACATTTGGTAGTTATAACCAGATTTTTTTTCAGTGTGTTTATTAACGTTTCTACACGTGTGCAAGACGTCTCTGCGCGTACGAAATATTTTGCGAGAGAAGCGACCGAAAACATACTTTATTCACCTTTAAAAGGCAAAATCTCGAGAATCGCGACATCGATGCGAAAATAGATTTTATCCATATTCGCGATGCGTTCTGGTACGGCGCATTTCGTCGCTCATGCATTCGCGAACTCCGTGATTTCGCCGGTATTTTACTTTGAAATCGAACGGAAGAGAATCCCGTAGGAATGTCTACGTGCGGAGAGAAAAGTCTCCATGGAGTAGCGAGCTCGCAAGCAAACTCGGTTTCCGCGAAGACGCGCGACCGCGAAATCGCCGAGCATGACGCCGAGGGAAAACGTAAACCGCAAAACGGCTAAGCAAGCCGGGCCGATATTCGCAACGGTATTCCGATTCCGACCATAACCGTTCGCATGACTCACGCAAATCCGCGTCCACTAGCTTAGCATAATTTCGCATACCAAAATCCCGGAAGATTCCGGAAGTACTGCTGGTTTCCGCAGCTACAATTCATCTAAAATTTACCAATATTTGAGATCGTATCGACAAAATTATAATTAACAGCTGTTAACTATTTAAAAATTAAGAAAATAACAAACGTATAAAATTAAGATGTAATATTAAATATATGTGTGGTTTATATACTTTTTTTTATATACTCTCTCATATAAATTTATAAATGAAATTTTGTTTTAGGAGCAGAAGATAATAATATGATAAATTAGTAATTCGATCAAAAGCTCTACAAAATAAATTCAATAAGCATAAAACGAATTGCCAATGCGAACATGATATCATACTAAAAGATGATTATCAAGTATTATATAAAATAAGTTTAAAATAAGAAATTACTTCTTACGATTTTGCAAATGTACAAAACATATTCGAATGTGTTTGAAACAGGGAAATGAAGAACGTTGATGATCGGTCAAAGGAGACTCGACTAATTACCTCCCACCGTCTGCCCCTTCTCACTATCCGATTGAAACGACCGGCATTCGATTATGATTAAGCTAATTCGAGTTTGATCCGTGTCAGGTGGATATAATGGAGGTCCCGGTAATTACATATAAATCAAATTATACTTCGCGAGCGAGCGTATCCGTTTGATAAATGTTGGCGTGTCATGTCAAGCGATCAAGTCAATTACGACACGCGTCCTGCGAAATTTTATCTCTATCGCGATTGCATTATGCGGCGTAATACTCGCAATGCGGCAGCTTTTCGAAAACGGCATTTACGTCACAGTTCCACAGCCACGTATCTAACGTTTCATCTGATCGGACACTAAATATGACTACTTGATTTCCGGATTTTGCTTGTTAAATGGAAAGACCGACGTATGACGTCAAATGCATATCAAATCTATATCAGAAATCTACACTTAGTTTGAAATGTCAGAAAGTTGAGAATTGTATATTTAATGCGCTAGATATTAAAACTGTGTCCTATGTCAAAGAGAATTAGACAGTCGCATTTAGCGCTAAATGTACGGCATGAATACGGGCCAAAGTATTCGCGTGGGATCCGAAGTTCAAAGACGGGAGTCGCTGAACTTCGATCGAAATTAACCGCGTCGATTTCGCTGAAAGCACGAAGTTCCGTCGCGAACTTCGACCAAAGTCGGCGGATTGATTAATTAAAATTCATGGCGCGACGTGGCCGATAGTTGGCTCTTCTAATGAATTCGTTCCCGCCGAGTGCACGAGATTATGAACACGTAACTAAATGTAAACTAAACCTTAAGTAAACATAAAAAGATGGATCTATGGACGTCATTTTGAAAAGACTATAACATTTTTGTAGCTAAATCCAGTAGATTAATTATTCACGGTATTTTTTATCTAATGCGAAACGCATTATTCAAATGGCGTGTAAAAATTTATTAAAATCAAACATAGTGAAAACTTTGAAGATACCACAGAAGTAGAGAGACCCAGATACGAATCCTCGCTGACATAATTTTCACAATAAATTCTTTACAGTGTTTTAAGTTGCTAATGAATATTTGTATTATTAAATTGCTGTCAATTTAATTTGTGATATTACATATTCCAGCTTCAATTAAGAACTGTACTTCGATATGTAACGCGCAGTTAATGTGAGCTGGAAATTGTAAAATTTAACACAAAAGTTATTATTAGGCACCAAGATCCGCTATAATCCGATATTGGCTTTTTATTTTTATGTTCGATATTTGCATCAGTCCTAATTCACTTATCATTAAAATCATATTCAAATAATTTATTACATTATATTATTATATTATGTGTAAAATAACTGATCAAAATCAATAATTATTAAATCAAACAACATATAAAATTTATCTTTGTAAGGAAATTGATATAAAACAAAAATTAATATGAGTAAAATATTATCGCGTAGTCTCGATTAAATAAAAATTTGGATGCAATAGGAAGGTGTAAGCCACGAAAAGAAATTAAACCATCAGTTCCGCGTGTGTGGTCGTGCCGTTTCGTTTTCCGGAGAGGATCGCGTCCGCAATTAGGCGTGCCGTCGGCTAGGAAGTAGTAAAGCCATGTAAGATCGGTCGGTACGCCTTTGGGCAACGAGCGATTTCGTGCCGGTCGGCGCGATGCGTCGGTCGTTGCATCGGGCCAAGATCTCTTTCTAAATGCGCCGCAGATCCGACGCCGATAAAAGGTACCAACGCGATGTAACCCGCCGTCACACTTTGCGTGCCTCGATGCCGCCGCCGCCGCATTTCCGAGAGCATGGGAGCGTTTCGATCGCATCGATCTCTCGATATCCGCGCGAAATTTCGCGTTCGTGAGAAAAATTCTCAACTAGCAAGTTAAGTAATTAAAATTAAAAAGAACGGAATTAAAAAGAAATTAAATTATACATGGAATCATAATATTTCAGTATTTCATAATCGAGGGATACGAATAACTACACACTGAAAAAAAAAGACTGGTTATAACTACCAAATGCAGATTTCTTGCGATCTCGTAGGTATTTTGTCAGATAAATTCCGCGATGGCGATGCAGACACTTGAGAATGTTTTTGCGTTCAGGATGTTCACTACGTCGCTTTGAATTGCCACTCTTGTTGCGCATTCTGTCTGTCTGTCTGGATCATTCTATCGCTACTGATTTCGTAGTAAAAAGAGATAGTATTTTTTTTAAGATATGATATTATTTTTCTACCATTTCTGTTGCAATTCTGCATTGAAAAAAAGTCTGGTTATAACTACCAAATGTATAGTGAAATAGTATCAAAGAAATATTTGGTCAATGTAACCAAAAATAATTTTACTTTTCTAAATATTTTGTAACTTATACCAAATTTGATAATACTTACTAAACATTTAGTAAAATAAAATTATTTTTGGTTATATTGATAAAATATTTCATTGATACTATTTCATTATACATTTGGTAGTTACAACCAGACTTTTTTTTCAGTGCAGAATTGCAACAGAAATGGTAGAAAAATAATAATCATATCTTAAAAAAAAAATACTATCTCTTTTTACTACGAAATCAGTAGCGATAGAATAATCTAGACAAACAGACAGACAGAATACGCAACAAGAGTGGCAATTCAAAGCGACGTACTGAACACCCCGAACGCAAAAACATTCTCAAGTATCGGCATCGCATCGCGGAATTTATCTGACAAAATGCCTACGGGATCGTAAGAAATCTGCATTTAAAGACGATAAATCATATCCGTACGCGTCACGGCGAAACGGGCGCAATTTTGGTTTCCTGCCCGTTCATCTCACTGCATTCCGTTCCCTCTGGCTCTTCGAAAACGCGCCACGAGAAACTGTCGATTTGTCGTGTCCTCCGTCGGAGAGAGGCCGTCGGCAATGCGCAACGTATCCTACAGACGGAAGAGAGAAAGAGAGAGAGACAGAGAGAGAACAGGTGTGCAGCCAGTAATGGACGTTCGATATCATCATGATATCGTCGGGATCTTCAGGGCGTACCTTCGTTCGTTACAGGAAGCCGTGAGATCTCGACTTTTTCGAGCGAGACGTATTTTACTCGCTTCGTGGAATATGCCAATCAATGACCCTCCCCTCCCTCCTAGGACTGCATTGCCGAGTATATCAGGTAATGTAGACCTAATCTTACCGCATACGTCAATATGTTCCTTTAACTCGGCATTATAACTATATAACCACTTCGACATAGTCACTTATTTAGTCAGGATTAACCGTTTTTCCGTTCCCAGGAGTCGAGTAGTTGTAGAGCCAGATTATCGAGACTGGATGGCTGATAATAAATATTTCCTATGGCTGTAAATATATCTTTTACTCGGGAAATCTATTAAAGAATTAAATTACGCGGACTGTTAAGCAATTATTACATTGATAAATTATGACGAAAGAATGGCATTTATCGAGAGCAAAATGCAGAATGATGCAAGTATACATGATTCTTCATTCTTTTTAATTTGTACGTCCTGCTAATTTCAATGATATATGTGTTCCAACGCTCTCATATTATTTACCTCTTCTTCCTTTTTTTTTTCTTTTTTGATATCCATTACCTTTTGCATCCAATTCTTCACATCCATTATCACATCCATTATCTTTTGCATCCAATTCTTCCTTTCTACCCGGCATATCAAAGAGGAAAAATAAAAGATTTCGTGTCTTTGATTCCGCGATTGAGCGTACGAAGAAACGGAAAAAGAAAAAAGAAAAAAAAAAAGAAACGCGCCGCGGCTGAAAATTCTGAAATTGCATCCGATTCGAGTAATGCGTGCGTAATGCGGATCGAGAGGCTCACATTACTGGTGATCACTGAGAGGAAAGATAATGTCCCGTGGAAAGGGATGTAAGCAAATGGCGAATGAGTAGCTCGAAGACGTGCAATCGTTAAGAGAAACCTCCGTCAAAATTATCCCTTTCTACTTGCTTCGCGGATTTCGTATGGTCTACCGTACATATCCGTATCGATGAGAAATAATTAGATGGTACAAAAATCGGTGCGAAGAATTTTGTGAAAACGATGCTCGGATTCGACGTTTCCCAGCAGAAATAGAGTACCGTTTCTTTTGCGCTTCTAATCGATTCGTGTCGTCTCGTGGGAAAGTTACAAGATACACAGAAAGAACAATTTTAGCTGCCATAGCTAATCATGGTTTGCTAAGTCTGTATTAGCTGTCGTAACTATAAATTTATGAACTACAGCAAAACGATTTGCTGTTGTTCCTAATACATTAGTTAAAGTAGCAAAACATGCATGTCTATCAGAATCACATAAAAATAGTTATCATAGCTACATAAAAATAGTTATCGAAACTAACTGATCGTCGATATGTCGTATGTCAGTGATACGTAGGTAATACACTTGGTAGCTAATTAATGTAGTTACCTAGAATAACTTTTAGCTACAGAGTATATTTTGGATATAACAAATATTTTCTGTAGCTAAATTCGTGTATCAGGTAGCTAAACTCTTTCAACTAAATATGTATACTCGTAGGTATCACAGATAATAGCGTTTTTCTTTGGAAAAATTAGTGCGCACTGAGTGCACTCTCGCCTCAGGCAATTGGGCCTTTCGGTTCGCGCGAAGATGGTGCGAATCGAAATGCCCAATTGCCTGCGGCGAGAGTGCATTCAGTGCGCACTAGTTTTCCCAAAGAAAAACGCTATAAGATATTAGCTGTCCATATATTACGACGTAATTTAGTTACCATACGCAGTTTTTAGCTACGACAGCTACTTTTTTTTAAAGTGTAAATATCTTTAGCAACGAAAGAAAATAAAAGGAGAATTTTGTAAAAACAATTATTGAAGTTAATAATACATTGAAAATAGAAATTTAAAGTTATAATAAATGAATATTTAGAGAGAAATTATATAATTGCGCAAAGGCTCGCATCGTTAAATTTTATGTTAAAGACGATCTATTAAGACGATCTAAATTTTTATGATCGATCAATTGAGAAACCGTCACAGCGCATTCTTATCACTACACAGTTATTATGTACGTGTAGTGACATAAGAAAAGTGTAAGAGTTAGAATATGAAACTGCAAGCTGTACATCGCTCGGGTTATGGTTAATTAAATGCATCCACATAAGAGAATATTGTATTCAGGCAAGATCTTGAAGACGTGCTCTCTCAACATGAAAATGTACTCACGCTAATAGTGCAAGCATCGTAAAATTAACCGTAAAATTATCGTGTTATATGTCTGTATTATTAATATTTACATCCGCCCACTCAGCATTTTAATGGATCTTCCTCGTATAAATGAGTGCATATATGTAATTAAACACATATTAGAACCTATTTATTTGTAAAGAAAACGAGCATGAAAAATATTTATTATTTTTCATTAAAAAAAAGCTGTATAATAGTTGTATAATTATTATTATTGTTGTGTACGTGTATGTGTTAATCACGAAAATTACACAACTTAAGCAATTAATATTCACGAATTATACTGATGTTTATATGTAGCGTTATATTGATAGCGATCAATAAAAAAATATCTCTTGATTTAACATCAACAATAGTACTCTTTACTAAATATAGAACATTTATCCTTGCATAATTTAACGAAATTAAAAAACCAATTGTGCACACGACCTCATCGCTGTTTCGAGTCCACCCCCGTTACACCTACACGTCGATAACCATGCAAGATTTATCGGATACCTGTCCGTTAATCCTACACGTTTATAGAACAAGAATCGTGTTCTCCGGTTACTCGGACAATAAATTAGCGTCAGGACTAATTTAATGAAGAATAGATCGTTATTATTCAAGTGAGTATCTAACCACAAGCGAGGCTTATTCGGAACGCAACAATTGCATGAAAATTACAAAGGTACCAAGTTTTACATTGCAACTGCAAATTCTATTATCGGTATAAACAACATCTTAAAGAAGATTACATTGATTTACTATTTTATCACGCTGATATCCGATAACTAATTAAATATATTAATTATAGCCAAATTATAGGTAATTAAATAATTGATATATTTTATTAATAAAAAAAAATATATAAAATATAAAACAAAAAGAAATCGTTTTCTCGATCAAAGATTTGTCTTTTATAAATAGAGTTTTGAGATTTAAAAATCTTATATACGATACCGTTAAAAATCTGAATTAGTAATTTTAATAACAATTTTTTAAATAAGCGTGTCTATGTTTCAGTACTTTTATCAAACTCGATCATTGCACGGCATAATTTTTAAAGAGCCGTCCGATAAACGCTTAACGATCTTCGTTAACCAACCATACCTCGGGCGAAACTGGCTCGTCATTACGCGATCGCCGAGAATTATTGAGGAATAGGATAATAAGGCAATAAATAGACGATGTAATGGCGAATTAAAAGGTATTAGCGCGCTAGATTCAAGGGCTCTACCATTTTCCTATCTAACGATCGTAATTTACACGATATTGCGGAACAGTCGGCGCAATCTCACACATGCTAGGCCATAAAAGGAATCGGTCATTTTTTCAAAGCAACTATTGGCATCAATTCAGGTTCATGACCATAGAAAAATTATCTCCCAGCAAAAAATGTTTTTCAAATATTTTTTAAATATTTAAAAAATGTTATAATAAAAAATAATTTAAAAAACATTTTAAAAACATTGTCTGCTGATTAGAAATGTGTTCCTCAATTTAATCCAATTTTCTTTAACAAAAATTTGATCATGTATCATAATTTCTAGCGTGTAAAATTATAATGTTGCTCACACGAGAAATTTAGATTAAAATAGTAATCCAATTACCCTCGTATTTTGCTGTCTATTAGCGACCCTTTCGTTTTACTATATAACCACCGACGATAGTGCAGCAATCATATCGTTAACTACTTTTTAGGAGTCTCCATCTTAAAATTCGTTTTAGAACGGTTAAGCGAGTTCCAAGACAATCTCCCGCTGGAATCCCGCTTTGACGCTCCGCGCCGCGCTCTCCTCTCGCAATATTGCGAAATTGCGGGCGAGACGTCGCGAGTTTCTGTTTTCCGTCTCGATTCATCCGGTCTGATTTACATCGCAACAAGTTACTCCGCGCCGCGCCATTTCCGCGTATACACACGCGCTGATTCATCGCGCGCCCGAAGTTTCGCGGCCTGGGCTGATACATTATTTATTGGCCTCGCAACACACCGCGTGTCGCGTCCCGAGACTGCGGAAGAATTTTGCGGAGGTGTGTAACAGCCAAATGGAATTCCGCTTTGAGCAACCCGTTTTCCTTCAAACCGTCTTTTTTTTATTCCTCGCGCCGTTCTACATCCTGCCAGCCACAGTTCCCTAATACATTCGGATTTACCTGAGGATTTACGCGGGGTTACCACCGCCCTGATTTCTTTCGAGAAAAGCTTATCGTTTATTGTTAATGCGCATTTCCCTTGAATAAGTGAATGTAATTTGCATCCGGTCACATTTGAACTTGTTCGTTAATTTGTCGCGCTCTAATTTCACAAAATGCTTGTTGAGCAATAATCGATAAAATGGTAAACTCGATGTGTAAGAATTGTTGAGCGGATTATATTGAAAAAAGAGTTTAGTTAGCTACAAAATGTTGAATGAAATAATGCCAATTAAATATCCAATTAATATAACTAAAAATAATTTTACTTTTCTAATTTTTTGGTATTACCAAACGGTTATATTACGTTTGAATAAATTCATATTTAATTGTGACATTATTTCACTCACTGTAACATTTAGTAGTTATTCCAAACTCTTTCTTTAATGTAATAGTATACATGTCGTAGGCAAATAGCTTCTTTTAGGAATATATATATATATATATATATAGTATCTAACTAGATAAATACTATCTGCCTGACTGCCTNACTAGATAAATACTATCTGCCTGACTGCCTGGTCAAATAGCTTAGATTTAAAAACACAAAATGCCTGCTTTAAAAACCCAAAAATTATATAATTTTTATGTTTTTAAAGCAGGCATTTGGTGTTTTTAAAGTAGAGAATTAAAAACACAAAATGCTTGCTTTAAAAATACAAAAATTATATAATTTTTGTGTATGCTTAATTCTAAGCTATTTGACCAGGCAGATAGCATTTGCCTAGTCAGATACTATTTTCCTAAA
>QKQZ01022493.1:0-13948 GCA_003595255.1 Solenopsis fugax | reverse complement strand
AAATGGCACGCAAATCTGCTTAACCGTATTCATTTAAATTAAAAAGGTTCGATTTGGAACACGATCCGATTTACCTCTCTCTCCCTCTATGTTTATATTGATGATCTCTCTAGTTGGTCTTTGAAGATGACTAAAGATCAAGTTTTGATCTTATGATTATTTAATGATAAGTTGGATATTGGTGTCGTCACCACTCTCCATTTGATGCATGCTCATGCATGCTCTCCGGTAAATGTCTTAGCAAAGATACTCTTGGTTTGCCATTGCCTTCCGAGAAGTGATCAATTAAAACGTCTAAAAAACGTCTAAACGTTCTGGATGGATTTGAACCCGAATCTTTGGCAGCAGACACACAACTCTTATGTTACCATCACCACTATTTCTAATTCTAATGATAAAGAACAAATTTTTACAAATTTTGTTTTAAATATTTTAAAAAGTCATTTAAAAAATACACAGATATAAAAGCTGTAAAATCGCGTATTATCGCATGAGCCTTCGGTACAATATCGACTTCGCATATCGTCCGCCGCGAGTTTGGCAAGAATTCAGCGTAATGCGATGGAATTGAGCGCCTGGCACAAGATTATACGTGTGAGATTTCTTGGAAGAAGAGACAAAATCCAAGTGCGAACGATTTCAGCCCGGCGAAATCCGTGGAACGAGAATTCGCCTCGGATCTCTGCGATTGAAGAAATTCGTTCCAGAAAAGTTTCTAAAAGTAAAGTGTTCTAACATCACAAGATTTGAAAACAGTCCGCGAAATATTTATTGGAAATCTAAACTATTTTATATAGGTCACAATTATTTATTAATATTGTCAACACGTTTATTTATCTTGGCGAATATAAAAATTAATCAAAACAATAATTTAAATATATAATTTAAAAATAAACTAGAAAATATAGATATATCCATTTCAAGCTTTCAAAAATAGGGCATGATGATGTACATGTATAATACAGTTAAAAATAATTCCTGAAATATTGCTTGGCAGAGAATCAGAAACACATTTGGTATATTAACACAGTTTAATGACACGAAGTTAATATGGTCTCTTTGTGGCATTATGGGAATTAATCAGACGGTTCCGTATATATATTATACATGCTCGTTTACCGCAAACATTGAAGTTCAGTTCATAGTTTCTCTCGTGGCATATTGTTGCAAATTCGTCGCATTTATCATACACTACGCCAAGCTTATTAAACACACGTTGTTTAATAAGAGAGATACCAACGGGAATAGATCACGTCAGCCTTTAACCACTCCTAATTCTCCGTCGCGCATACCCGAAACATTTGTACTTTAGTCGTTAATAACCAAGGCGGTCGTCTGGCCGACGAATGAAATAAACCCTCAATTTACTCGCGGGATAATATTAACGAGCTAACTCCGAACTGTAAGCGCGTAACTATCGTAGAAATCATTTTCTGATTCGCAACAGAAAAATTCACGATGAAAATAATTCTTCAATTTCTTCACTGAGAGTCAGGATTTACAATATCAGTTATCAATAAATATTATTCTGCAGATATGGAAAATATAAGTTTATTACGCGAATAGATTGCGTCGTCTCTCTGTCTTGCCTGCGAATTACGTGTTTGTAGGACAATTCGTTTATATCTGTTATTCGACGATGTATCGCATATTGGAATGCGAGCCGTGATAAAGAGGAGCCTTCATAGATTTAACAATTCAAGAGGTTAAAAAAATAGAATAAAAAAAAAACATGCTACGTCGACAGCGAATGTATGTCAACTATGTGAACATTTTAATAAAAATCGGTTTTTTTTCCAATTAGTCTTCGTTGTGACGTAACCCTCAATGAGAAGTTACAGAAAATTCATGAAAGTTTCGTAAAAAAAAATTCATATGCCAACTAAATTCCTCAGTTCAAAATTGCATATCGATTCGTTCTTTTTTTTTTAATAATTGTTTTGCTATTGCTTTTATAAATAGCATTTTAATAAAAATTAGATTTAAATTGCAATTTCGTCGGACGTTCAATTTTCCCTAACTCTTCCCATATTAACGGTGAGTAAGCAACTTTCATCTGAACTGCTCTCGAAGAGCGGCAGCTAATCCCGACTTCTTTCGACCGCCGTTTTTGCCTCAAAGTTGTGACGTTAGCGCGCGCTCGACACGCCGACTTGGTTCAGCCACATTTCGAAAGTTTGCACCGCACGCTGGTTTGGTCCAGCTGGCGCCAGGCGTATTAGAGCGAGCCGGAATTAGAGGATTCTCCCGAGGCTCGTATCATCGAAATGCTTAGCATTGCAGTGTCTGAAAATCGACGATCGAAAGACAAGATCACTGAGCTATACGTCATATGAATCGTGTGACAGGAATGGTTATCGGAGAGTCATGAGTTCTTATCGCGAGCAGGATCCGATTCATCGAAACTGCAAGCTTGCCAGTTGACGCGAGAGAAACTAGCGCTACAACATTTGATTTCTCTCACAATTATACGCGAAAATGAAAAGATAAATAAGTGATAAATTTCAAAATAAAGTTAATTGTACAATTGTATACGGTCTATCGTGACGAAACGCAACGAAAAAGAGGACACGACAAAATTATGCAGTAAAAATTGAATGCAAACTAATTGAAAGGCGATGGTGCAACATTTCATTTCGTTACTTGGCTCAACTTGGTTACAACCGGCCAACGACAATGAGCTACCACAAAGTAGTATCCCACAATTCTCGACAATCTAATCGAAACGCCGTAATGGGGCGCGTGACGCAATTTCAGATATAATTGGAGAACGCGCGCAAAAAAGTCTAATCTAAAATCAAAATAAGGCGCGCAACGTGTTTAATCGCGCATTCAGATTAGTAATAAAGACAATCTATGCAACGACACGTGAAACTACGTCTGCCGCGGCGTAACTTTTTCCGCATCACCGTTGATTACTCAGGCGAATCACGCGTGCGGCACAATTTTTGCGTCGCGTCCCCCTGCACCTTAATTGATAAAAGCCATTTCGCTTTAATCTGATTAAAGCAATTCCCATTTGCGTTCGGGAAAAATTCTCCCTTTTTTTTTTCATTCGCCGAATCAAATGTTCGAAATGACACGGCGATGCAATTTTCGAGCGATTCCCGAGAGATATTAAAAAACCGGTTAAAAACCGGTCGCGCCATTATTCGCGCGGTCCATGCGTCAAACGTGCGTCGACGGCGTGGCGATTTAGCTGTCTCCTATAATTAATTTAAATTCGTTGATTCTGTTAACGACGTTTATATCAATCTAAATGCGCACGTGCGCTCTTCCACGTATTAATCCATTTCATCACGATAAATATCAGGGTCGTATCGCGTCTGAAAATTCCGTGATATAAAAAAATATTAATCTTATTTTTCATTACCGTTAGTTCTATTAATAAAGCTCATTCTAGTAAGACGTGTGACAAACTAGCAATTTAATAATAGATTGATTTAATTTAGTATCGTGCTGGAAAAAAAATTGTCTAATTTAAAACCGGATAAAAATCCCGTACAAACAAGCTGACCCATAAAGCTTGTTCTACGTTTCTAGACCAGAAAGCAGCTATAGCAAAATAATACTGCATTGCGGTTGCACCCTTCAATTTCTGCGTATCGATTGTTTTCTGCAAACAATCCAATCTAACATGAACATGTCTTGTTTTCAAATAATACCCATTCAATCCTTTCAATTCTCAGATTCATTCAAATTCTTTCAACATCCACTTTAATAAAATCAAATATTTAAATATTTTATTATCACAATTATTAAGTTGATAATCAACTAAATAACTTGAGCGATGATGTAAATATCATTATGATTAATTAGGTAAATTATTTTAATTCTATTATTAATCTTAGGCGGGAAATACGCATGTTTCACAAGAGCTGCAATAATATAATTCACTGCGGATGCGTTATTTGATATTGCTTGTTACATCGTTGGAAAAAAAATATTGCGTTTTAACGGAAAATTTTCCAAAGGTTTTTGGGTAGCCCGGTATCATATGGCATCCATCAATCTCTCTCTCTCTCTCTCTCTTGTTTACTTGCTCTTTCCCTCTCGAATTTCCCTTTAATTGCGACACGTCTAGCGGCTTATGGCGCACGGCGCATCCCGTAATTTCGCGGCATTATCCTGGTATGCGGGGGCAAGTGCTCCCGGTTCAATCAATGTCCGCCCGATGCACGGTCCTATCCCTCCTCCCCACTGTCTCTCTCGATCTCGAGAAGATCTCCCTCCCTGCATCTCTGTCGATCGCCCGTGTCTTAGACGCAAGCTTCTTCCCGCTCGCGTGCTCCACGCTCAGGGGCAACCATAGTCTCACCGACCGAGATGCAAACCACTCAATTATAGTGTGGCCCCGGAGGCGCAAGTATTAAACCGGAGCAACTAGCATTGCCCTGGCACGGGATCTCACCCGGAAATATAGGGTGTCCTTGCGAAATCAATTCAGAGTGACTTGATCACAATCGAAATAAGAAAAGGTAAAGAGCGAAGAGAAGTTCACAAAAAGTCTCAAGCTGAGCAAATAATTATTTCTAACTTTTCACTGCAAAATAACATAATAATCTTTTATAAATGTAAGGTTAGAGTTCTCAACATAATAATCTTCTTAACATAATAATCTTTTATAAATGTAAGGTTAGAGTTCTCAAAAAAATTGCAATATATTTTATAGCAAACAGATATTAAAAATTTAGAATTACATATTTGAAAAAAACTATAAAATAAAAACTATAAAATTTTTATCTCTATAAATTTTCTGCTTTTTTAATCTGTCATTGTCGCGAGAAAATTAGAGAAATATGTTTATATATTATACATAATTTTTTCTTTTTCTCTTTTTAACGAGATACAAATTCTGCTAGATCAATTCCTGAAATCGTAAGTTCAGAAAATAGGAAATCTGTCAACGCGCGGAAAGAGATAAATTGACATTTGCCTGCAAACTTAATAGTCGCTATAAAAAAAATGATCTCCGGTCCGAAAGAGACGGCAGGAGGTCGGGGTGGAAAATCCAATTTGTCGAGGACATTTTGGATGGCTCTCAAATTCTATTTGACATCGTAATCTAAGATGCCTGAGTCCGCACGATAGCGGCAAAGGTTTCCGGACTACCGCGGGAACAAATTAGAGGGACATCATTACGCGGGTGACGATAGTAGTCACCGACGAAGCGATTTCCGTCCTTAATCCAGGCCTCCACGGACCTACTTCCGGCGACCCGTACGTAATGCACGTAGAAGTCGCCGTCAGTCTGACCATTCAGGAAATTGACCCATCTCAACCGTTCCATCATCATCCGTGACGAACCCGGCGACGGACGCGAAGGGTTGGAATGGGTTCCCTTTTTTTTTTATCAGTAGCATTTCGGAATGCGCCTCGATTGGTCTAAATTCGTCTCTCGCTTCCGGGCAATCTCCGGATTTACGCGATTAAAATCACTTTTACAATCGGCAAAGTCAAAGCAAAATATGAGGACACTTGCAGTTCTTTATGTCATTTATCTACGACTATTTTTGAATTCGCTTTTATATATATATAAAATTGTTCTAGATTTCACAATAGATGATCATATTTACGTCCACATAAAAATAAACTGTGTGAAAGCATTTTAAAATATCTTCGAATATAAATCTTTCTTTCAAAACTCTTAATTGTAAGAAATATATATTCTACTTTTGTCGCTCTAAACGAGAATCTAATAAAGAGATGGTGACCGATTTGGCCGAACGAAGAAATTTTACATGAATTTCTTCAAAGTGCCATTCCCGGATACATCAATGATCGATGCATTGCGTCCTCGATAACGTAACATAGTTTAAAATCACGAACATAATTATATCCTTCGCAAGTAAGAAAGAACTTTAATTGCAGAGATGTTGCACCGTTATAAAACCGTATCGCGGACTCGTCATAAATCGGACGCCGCGGCGCCGCCTTGAATACTGACGTTTATGGAACATATTTATAAGAAATGACATATTTATGCAAATTTGTTAATTAATTCAGAATATTTAACATAATTAAGAAGATTCATATAAAAATAATAATTACATCAGGTTTATCGACAGTCCCGAAGAGAGAAATCGACGAAATACAACAGCATCTTTTCGCTGAGCTTAAATAAAAATTGACTAACATATAAGATACGCCGACATATTACGAATATTTGAAATAAGAACAACTCCTGACAAGGTAGAAACCTATTCCACTCTTCACCGATCCATTTGAAATAGAACGTCGCATTTCTGCCGGCGGACCGCAATCTGCAGAGCTGACAATCCCAGTAATCTTCAGCGGTTTCGAGCGCTCAAAATGGCGACGTTCTCTCTCACCGAAATGATCAGTTTTGAACATCTGAAATAGAACGTCTTCAGCGACGAGCTTAACTGCAAGACGACGAGTCCACCTGGCCGCTTCGAAGAACACCTTGGGAACGTCGAGTTTGTGTCGGGCGTCTATCGCAAAAGAGACGACAATCTGGCGATCTCAGACATTTGAAATAAAACACCTCCATCGAGCGGGCGGCTTCTGTCGTTGCTCGAAAGCCGACGACTTCGTGCACGTCGTGTCGTCGTCGTGTCAGTACGTTCTTCTGAAGTACCGGGTGCTAACGTGTTGAAGACATGGCCATGTGGACAAGAGTGCGCGGTAAAAGGTGATCCCTTCGATGTCTAAAACGTCTCGCAACTACCGGAGAAGATTTGTCGGTAGCCGGTTGTAGACGACAAATCTTCCTCGTCCTGCGGAGCTAACAACAACCTCGTCCTGCTGCCGGCTCTTCTCTCCGAAGAGACGTCGTCGACCCAGTTCCACGACGAGGAATCTCGAGATCGATGCGCTCCGAGCAATTGAAGAAAGGAGGATACGTTCCTCGTCTTCTTCTTTTTATTGCCGGATAACCGGACGGCGCGTCTTTAAACAACGACTTCGAGTGCGAACGACGGCTTAAAACCTCTTGTGGAGAATATGCTGTCATTAAACGAGTCACACAATTTTATATCGCAGTAAATTCGACCTGGAGATTGCATCAGTGTTTCTCCATTTGGCGAAGTCGTTATTATTTCAGAGTATCTTCCAGTGAATTTTGGTATTTATACTTGGTATTTTACTACAAAGTTCTATTAGATAATACAAAGTTTTGTTTGAGCTAAAATTCTCTTATTTGGGAATCTAAGTGTTGTAATAATTCAAATATTCAATTTACTACGCGTGTATATGTCTAATCGAAAGTATAACTTGAGAGAGGGTCCTAAAAGATAAATCTCGAATTTAAATTAAAAAAAAAAAATAGAAGCAAATCGAGAAGCTACATATTTTCTTATAACTTCATGATTATAAATTTTACGATTTTTAATATTTTATATAATTTTATTTGATGGTTACACTAGTTCTCACGAAAAATTTCAGTTTTCATTTACGGCATCTCTGTAATCACTCCTTGACTTGCAACAGACGCAACGGGAACCGTAAGATTCCGTGCAGCGCAGTCTTCAGCAATTTGTATGTCGGACATTATCGAGAGTTGCGACGTTGTTGCAGAGTGAAAAAGGCGATCGAAGTTACGGTGATTTCGCGTCGACGTCGCTATTGGGGAACAATTTGATAGTGTCGCTTCATAAGGCGCACAAAAGGGGACGCGCCTTTTCAGCCAAACAGGAGAACAACAATGCGCTTTGAACGCCGGGGAGGAGTGGGAGTTACACGGATCGGATTTTTCTCCAATCACCGTAGAATTCTCGACCATTGTGCCGTCGGGCGATTTTCCGCCTGGTCGTGCTCGCTGTTTAATGAAAGAGCTCCCGCGCAGAAATGTAGAAAATCATAGAGATCTCTTCGAGAGAAAGGTGGGAGAAGAAAACTTTTCTCTTGGACCGAGCGAGAGGGACGATGGGCTGAAAACACCGGGCCGACCGGGATGGTCGAAAAATAAAGAACATAAACAGAGACCTATTAACTTGGGAAACCGGGTTAACTCGGGGAGCACGCCCGTGGGAGGCGTGATTCCTCAAAGTGTCACGAAGTACTTTTTTTACCGAGACTCATCGGCGCCACGACATCGTGAACTGGACTCAGATTGATTATTCTACTTGCGCGGATGTAACTATCGTAAACTGAGATTAATTTGATTTTTTTAATTAACTTCAATCGGAACTAACACAGACTGAGACATAAATATACACGTGTCTTTCCAGAATAAATTATATCAACCTATTTTCAAACTGTCACACTGTAAACATGTTACATGTTAGTTACTCTAATTTTAACTTTCACTTCAAAACATGAGAATAAAATAATGCTAACCTATATTAATCAACGCTAAAAATGTATAATTTATTTTTAGTATTTATCAGTATCTTCTATTCAAACCAGGATTAATATAAAATTGGATAAAAATCACGTTTTCTTTTTAACAAACATTGTGTTTTTTGTTTAATACCTATTTTTAATGTTTTAAATATGTTTTAAAACATGTATAACATTGTTTACCCACCCTGATTAAAACTAAAATTAAAATAAAAGATTACTGATATCGTTTGGTTTTTTTCATGACAGATCTACAAAAAAATTTAGAAATAAAAATTGTTCTAATTTTGAAAAGTAATCCATAAATATCAGTTATCAAACATTTTCATATATAATCGGCGATCGTCTTTATCACATCGATAGATTGCGGTGGTAAAAATAAATTTATATCGACGGCTGTAAGAGGTCTGAAATAGTAAAAAGGCTCTTCGCAAATAGCGCGCGGCTCGTCTCACCTTACGATATGCGCGATAAGCGTTACAAATCATGCTGCCGACTGGGTGAGAAGCGCGCGCGAAGAGCCGGAATATTTACAATGGCTCGCGGTATTCATAACGCCCGCTCGACGTAACGACTAGCGAACGAGCTATCGCGGTCATCTCGGCAATTACGACGGCCGTTCAATCGGCCGTCTATATAGCCGCCTAACGTACACTTGCGCTTCATCGATCACACGCCGGGGACCGAATGCGAATCGGTGTTGAATTAGTGACGCGTATATGGCGAAGCGTTCGTCTAGGAGGCCGAAATGAATCGTCCAAGGATCATAAAATCGCCAAAGGATCATATAACTTTATTACGTACAAGTAAAATCACTCACAAGATATATATACACACGTAAAATGATATTTTTCTCATAGAGAAATTTTCTCCAGCTGTGTAAAGAATAAAGCTCACTCTCACCAAAGTACTCGTCGCAATAACGAGATTAATGATATAATAATAGCGTAATAACGATAATCACTGTGATGAGGAATATTCATAGTAACGGAGGCAATTGTAATAATAATAATAACCATCACGTAATGCATCCGATGTACTGTAATCGATGATGAACGAGGCAGGTAGAAACAGGTGCGACTAGTCGGAGTTAGAGCAAGAGAGCCGGGCGCCCGTAGCTGCTCGCTCGTTGAAATCGTTGTAATTATTATGTGTAAACGGCGTTCGCGCGCTCTCAGAACAGTTAAATTGGAACGGAGAAGATCGCGGACTTCCTGCTGGCTTCTCGCGCGCTAATCCATCTTGCCTGTCGTCGTACAATAACTATTATATCTACCGCAAAGTGGATCAGGCCAGGATCGAGCAATATTATTACTTTTTCCTCCTCTCTCTCTCTCTCTCTCTCTCTCTCTCTCTTTCTATTTCTCTCCGTTTCGCCTCTCTTCTTCCGCCATTCGACTTTCATAGGCAGAGCCTACTTCTCATGAACGCACGGCCCGCGTGCGTAATTAATTAGCGATGCAATATGACTTCTTTTGACCATAACGGCGTAATGGCTAAGTGTGTCGGGTTTTGAACCATTGATCGTTTCCCAATAAATATTTGTAAGTAATTTTCTCTTTGTATAAAAATATTACAAAAATTCTCATCGCTCATCGTAACCTTTCAATTTATAATTTTTGATATTCAGTGGCGAGATAGTAAAATGTTTTTTTTTTAAATATTACAAATATTTATTAAAAAAGTTATTTAAAAACAACTCAAATAAACGGAGATTTATTCAAAATTGATATTGGAAAATGCGGTGTCGATACCTCGATATATGCAAACGATTCATTGCTATTCTTATTTTGATTAAAAATCGGTGGCGATGAAACGATCGACGAAGTAATTCTCTGTTTTACTTTCGCGATGCAAATTCCTCGTCGGAACGTGGCTCTTTCAAAAGTTACCGAAACCACGTGCGAGAGAGAAAATGATCAATTTTCCCACCTGCCGGCTTTTCGATCTTCGTGAAATTAATTAACACAGATTTAGTAATTACTGCGCGCTCTCTCGCTATCCGCTAGCCCTGTAGCTCAACATTTTGCGTTCGCACAACATAACGCTCGCGCGGCATATACTCTGCGTCAAATATCAAACACGCACTATGCGGACGCGTTCTAATTAAGTCATACCGAAGCATTGCGATGTGGTTAATCACGGTCGTGCGTATCGAGTTACCAATTTATGTCGAATTCGGCCCGTTTAAAGGATGCTTTAATTGGTAATTATCAGTATGTTACTAACGTAGTGATTCAGTTCGAAATGAATTATTGATCGTTATCTGCCGCGGGCAGATGTATCGGAAGGCTTACAGGCTTCAACAATAGTTGCGAAATATCACATTATCGTGAATAGAGTAATTACATTAACGGAAATTTAAATATACGTTCGATGCGTATCCCTTAATCACAGAAAAATTGCGAGGCTCCATTATCGAAGATAAACAAAAAGTTTATCGCAAGTAGATTAAATTGTAAAGAACGATTCGTAATTAACTAAATGTTAAGAGCATAAATTCCTTATTTGAGTTTAAAATGAAAGTTCTTGGAGAAATATCGAGACATCGATAGCTTTTAAGTTAAAGATATTTAAAACTCCGCGCGTTTTCCACTTAATTTAATGCGAACATTATGTACTTTAAGAATTTTAATTCCACGCATAGCCAAGATATTTAAAATAAAAATAAAAAAAATGAGAAAGTTGCAGTGAGAGAGAAAGAGAGCAGAGGACGGAGACAGTAAATCATATCTTTCCCCTTGACATTCTTCCACAAGAATTTTCATCTACTACACAGAAAAAAAATTAGTATCAAATCAACAATTCATTGTTTCATATATAAGCAAGAATATAAAATCTCCTTGAAAGTATTTATAATCTCAAAGAGACATAATTTGCGAACATAAAGAAATTTTGTTTCTGCATGTAAGAAAATTTTGTCTGATCAAGATTATCAAATTCTTCCAAGAAGATTTTACATTCTTGCTTATGTATGAAACAATGAATTGTTGATTTGATAGTCATTTTCTTCCGTGTATTTAAAAAAAGGATACTGCCTGTAATGTTTCGTAGTTAGAAATCACTTTGTATAATCACAGCTGAGGTTTCGAGCCACTTCCTGCGAAAACGCGACGGATACGACGGTCCGGCCCTCTTCCGCGGCGGAAATCGTCACGTATACGCGCGGACACGCAACATTGTGAAGTGCGATAATCAGCCTTGTAGATTTAAGCGCCCGTTGGCGTCGCGATTCCCGGTGCGCACTCGTTTCCTTTCCCTTTTCTACGTAGATACATACGACGGCGATAATGACGGTGGGACCGCGGCAAGACAACGGACGTGAAGTATTACGAATAAACGTGGGGAAAATACGGCACGCCTTGATCTTGCCCTCATCGCCACCCATTCCGCCGATAGTGTCTCACTTCTTGTGACCCGTGTAATAAGCGTGCAGCTGCACCTCAGATCTCTCCTCTTCCCATTCCGTGAGAATACGTGGCGCACACAATATATTACGTGTCTGCCTCTAACACATTCTTTTGATGACAGATTCTTTAGCCAACTTGAAATTAATCGAGCGTTTATTTCCAAAGAGAAAAAGTCGAGACATTTAATCAGAGATTAACTTGAAGAAATTAAAATCGTATTTGCCCAATCTCTCTTAACTTTTTTACTCTTACCTCTTACACGCGCATCTCGGTGAATAATACGGAATGAAGCTGAGATTCGTCTTCAATATCATTTATCACGTTTGACATGCCTCTCTAGCATCATTTATAATACCATTAATTTGTCGAGATTAAGTCGAGCTTCTTAACAATAAAGTAGTGGGAGAATGAGGTGATGCGTACTTCGAGCCTTCGTGAAATTCGTGATACCTCGTTCATCGAAAGCCATATGGTGCCCAGGAGAAATTGATTGTTTCCAACGACTCGTCAACGATTCACCGTTGACGCAACTATCAATTCGCAAACCGCCAACCGTGTAATCTGCCGGCGTAACATATGGGAAAGAATCTCGGTAACCGTATTTCGCCGCGGGCCCTCGTCGAGTGCCGTGGTATTCGCTCGTAATTCAACGGACATTCGCGAAAAAATACACGGCTGATTGACGTATTTGGCTCAGGTCTGACTGTTGCGAAACGCGAATGCTGGAATTCCTCGCCGCAGGTTGTCGCGGGCGGTCATGAATACTTTTAGCGGATAAGGGGAATTTCGCGCGCGCGGCTTTACAGGCTCGGGAGGAGACGCGCGGCTTTCAGCTCTTGCCTTTCGAAATTCTGCCGAACGATCGTCCCTCGGCGCGATAGAATCGTTGCGCCGATAAAGGCTCTCGGGCGCGCTTGACTCCGGACTATAAATCTCGATGTTATCTATCGCTTACTTACTCACCAACTACGTCGGTATAATTCTAAGTCAACGCGCCGCCATAATCCCGGAACAGCTCGTAACTCACCTGAAACCAAGAAGATAGGGGAGCTTTAGTATCGGCGCACTGAACACGCATGTGAAATAATACAATAGAGAGCTAATGCAATAGATAGCGATGATAGCAGAAATCTATGAATGACCATGGTAGCAGTATACGCGCAGGTTACTGCCACGTGAAACGAGTATTCTCAAAATGTATTACATCGTTTCAGAAATTTTCAAATGTGTTGCATTTGATTCTATATACTGGCAACGCGGTGGCAACGAAAGATATGCGATATCAAGTAGAAAGAGAAAGTGCCGGTCGGCCAAGAGTAATTATGGCACGCACGATTTTATCCGCAGGTATCTACCACTGAAGAAGGATCGTAAATTTGTTTATAATGCAAATAATTCGCGCGCGAACGTGGAATGGAAATTTTATGGTTATCTTCGAGCGTTATCGCAATTACCATTGCCGCCTTTTTCGATTTGCAATGATAGGTAAGAACATTTACAGCAGCACGGGGCATATTATTCAAGAAACACTAACAGCACAAAGTGCTGTACACGTTATATCAATTATCATTATTATACATTAATCTGCTTATGCGTAGCCTATCTCATTTCATTTCGCTAAGTGCATAATAAATATTTTACTAAATTTTCTTATTATTATTTCGTTCAATGTTTGTTTTTTATATTTTTTCAACGACGTACATTGAAAAAAAGACTGGTTTTAACTATCAAATGTACAGTGAAATAGTATCAATCAAATGTTTGGTCAATGTAACCAAAAATAATTTTATTTTTCTAAATATTTAGTAACTTATACCAGATTTGATACACAGTAAAAAATTTTTAACATTTTTGCATGTCCCAGAAAGTCCGCTCTAAATTTTAAGTTAAAATAACTCTTATTCATCGTGTTACTTATTGACAAATTAAAAATGTTAAGTAATTGACACAATACTTTACATTTATTTTTACCCATAAGAAATGTTAATAGAACATTTTCGTTCGTAACATTTAACTCATAGGAAATGTTAATAGAACATTTTCGTTCGTAATCATGTTCAATTAACTTTGAGACATGTTGATTATTTGAATTTTCGAAGTGAAGTTATTCGACCGAGTAATGTATAATACAAATTAAATAAGACAGCCTTTTACGGTCGTAGCTGAATCTTCGAGCTATGTTTGTTTGTGTGATTTTATATACCCATTCAAATTAACGAAACTGCGCGCTGATT
>QKQZ01022484.1:0-15156 GCA_003595255.1 Solenopsis fugax | reverse complement strand
CTTATTTTTATCTGTACAATAACATATTAAAGGTTCGTCAAGATCGGAGGGGGACACCTCGGGATCTTTCCTTGTTAGACGCTAAGGGAACAATTTTGAATAACAGAAAACGCAGACAATTGAACTTCCCTTTAATATGCTCGCCTTTTGTCACTTATATTTATTGCAATTAAACGAGCTTTTTTAGGTATTCATTAAAAATATCTTTTCTAACATTTAAAAAATTTATAAAGAACATTCATTATTAAAAAATAAGTTTATCAAGTTTATAGTTTTTGTTTTTCAAAAGAAATTCCTAAAAAATACAAAAATGATACACGAAAGCGAGAATACTCCCTTAATGCAATTAATGATAAATGATAGATCCACTAATTGTTGAGCATTTCCACACGATTGTTTCAAAAAAATCGACCAAAACACAGTATTATAGATGCGACTTAAAACACCAGTAGACGAAAGTCATCAATACTGGCATAGCTCTCATTAACCACACAGGTTTTAGCCTTTTAATTCTCGCTTTTTAATTTTATTAACTTTAATGTTTAATACATAAAAATATATTTTATTACTTAGTTTACCAATTAATTTTCTAGCTGATTCCTATCTCCTATAGTTCATAGTTCTATAATATCTTTTATAGTTAACTCCTACAGGACTGCATCTGAATTCTACTATTACTGCCTACTATGCCAGTTTTGGGGCCCAATTTCTCAGACGCTCTTTATGTTGCGTAAACATTAATTGTTACAAAACAGTATGTTTATTATAAAAACTGCTATAATATTTAATAGAAAACACTTTCTAATTTCTAAGTTCATGTTTTTAAAGTTTTTAGTTTTATTTTTAGTTTTTATTTAAGAAATAGTACCCGAAAAAAAAAGTGGTATGCCAGTATTAGTGACTTTCTTCTATAAATTAAGAGATATTTGAAATCTTCGTTTACAGTTTTGTTGAAATTTTTACGTTAACAAACCTGGTTCGTCTGCAAGATAAGATCGGGCCTTGGCAAATGTCGTAGTAACGTAATTGGTTTTATCTTTGAGAAGTAAATCGTGATATGTTTGTGCCGCACTTGGCTCGGCCAGCAGGAGCAACTCCATAAGAGAACTTCGACAGAGAGCATTGACCACGTAATTATGGTTATTCAGTCGAAATAAAGCTCGTAAAGCGAGATCGGAATAAGATGCGTCACTTTTACTCATTAATGCCAAATTCAATTGAGCAAGAACCTTTTCTGCAAGAAGACAAAACAGATATCGTCAAATTAATAATATTCTTACTTTAAAAATTATAACAATAAAATTATCCGGCTTTCTTATAATTCAAAATCAAAACGATTGACAAAATAGAGCCAATATCATATATTTCAGCCGCGCTGGATGTACATGCAATATTTCTTTGTTACATTAGACGTAATGACTTCATACGTTTCGACTCGAACATCGAGTCATCTTCAGTGTGCAAATATCGTCAGAGTATAAATTGTAACGGTTCGTTGTCAAACAATACAGTCGCTCTCATGCTTGGTGTCCACGTTTACAGAAACTGTGAGAAAGATAACGAGGGGATAATGCCAGGAGAAGTCAATTGATAAAAATAAAAATAAAAATAAATTAATTAAAACTAGGTGATATCAGGGTGTAAATGGCCTGTAACCAACAAAATAAGGTCAAGGTTAAAACGAAAATAAATAAATAAAATTAATAAATAATAAATTAACCAATAAAATAAAATTAATGTAACTAAATCAATAAAAATTGGAGCAAATTGAAAAATTATTTATGTCTGCATAAAAAAGAAAAAAAAACTAGAAAATAATTACTGGATAAGAAATAAAAAATAAAAAGTAATCCGTAAAGTAGAAATTTAATTTTACCTCGATTTTGTCGGCTCGGATGCCATCCAGAACAGTCTTATTATTGAAATAATTAGCGGATGCTCGCTCATAATGATTACACGGCGGCTGTGACACGACTGTTAGAAAACAAAATACATTTGGAAGGACGTGGTGTAAAGGAAGGAAATGAGGAAGGGAGTAACATTAGGAGTGGGAAACATTAGAGATAAACTGCGGATAACTGGGAGATAAGCCTCTGGGAGAAGATCCGTATCACTTTGCCTATTGAGACCATGTTTTTGTCTTTTTATATGAATCATCTCAGATATTAATCTTTTTTTGTAAGAAGGCTGTCTAAAATCTTGATTTATTTTCAATCAAATTCATGGTTCATGTTTAATCTATGTTCGGAGATAACTGATGGTGATCCGCATTTTTTATTAATATCCGAGATGTGTTCTTTGATCCTGGTTTTTAACTGTCTTTTAGTTTGGCCTATGTAAGTAGCCTCATAGTCTTGGCAATATATCTTGTACACTACGTTTTTTGACATAGGTTCCAGGGTATCCTTTCCCGCTGTTATGTATTTGTTCAAGGTATTCGGAATCGAGTATGCTAAGCGAGAATTTAAAATCCTCGTGATTGGATTGAGGCTTTCAGATATTGTTTTAACGTAAGGGATTGTGAAATATGATTTTCTTTCCTTTTGTCGCATCGCAGTGTCACCACTTACATTAATATTATTAAAATCGTCCGAGCTCGAAGTGTCATAAGAGAGATACTTTTATTGACTGTCGAAAAAATAAACTTCAATGGGTAATTATTGTTTAACAAAACTTCGATTGTTTCGCGGAAATTCTTTTCGTGGAATTGCGGATGTGATAATCTTAAGATTCTGTCCACAAGTCCTATGATAACACCTCTCTTATGACAAAGTGGATAGTTAGAATTAAAGTTATCTGCCTGAGCATGTCGGTTTTTTGTACAGATCGAACGTCATAATGCCGTTGTTAACAATTAACGTCACAGCCAAGAAATTGATGCGATTATTGTCCTCGACTTCTAATGTAAATTGCAAGCGATCATGAAAGGAGTTGAATATTTCTTTAATGTGCACCAAATCATCTGTATGACACGCTAATAAAATGTCATCGACATATCTAAAATAAAAAGGTACTTGCAAGGACATTTTTTCCATTGCATCAATTTTCAAATCTTGTAAGACAAAATCTGCCACTATTGGAGACAACGGAGAGCCCATTGGTGTACCAAAGATTTGCTTGTAGAATTTTTTGTTGAAAGTAAAAAAGGTAGAATTCAAAATTAATTCAATGGTCCTCATAAATTCATTTTTTGGAATCCCTTATGTTAAAACAATATCTGAAAGCCTCAATCCGATCACGAGGATTTTAAATTCTCGCTTAGCATACTCGATTCCGAATACCTTGAACAAATACATAACAGCGGGAAAGGTTACCCTGGAACCTATGTCAAAAAACGTAGTGTACAAGATATATTGCCAAGACTGTGAGGCTACTTACATAGGCCAAACTAAAAGACAGTTAAAAACCAGGATCAAAGAACACATCTCGGATATTAATAAAAAATGCGGATCACCATCAGTTATCTCTGAACATAGATTAAACATGAACCATGAATTTGATTGAAAAGAAATCAAGATTTTAGACAGTGAGCCTTCTTACAAAAAAAGATTAATATCTGAGATGATTCATATAAAAAGACAAAAACATGGTCCCAATAGGCAAAGTGATACGGATCTTCTCCCAGAGGCTTATCTCCCAGTTATTCGCAGTTTATCCCACTCCTAATGTTTCTTACTCCCTTCCTCATTTCCTTTCTTTACACCACGTCCTTCCAAATGTATTTTGTTTTCTAACAGTTGTGTCATAGCCGCCGTGTAGTCACCATGAGCGAGCGTCCGCTAATTATTTCAATAATAAGACTGTTCTGGATGGCATCCGAGCCGACAAAATCGAGGTAAAATTAAATTTCTACTTTACGGATTACTTTTATTTTTTATTTCTTATCCAGTAATTATTTTCTAGTTTTTTTTCTTTTTTATGTAGACATAAATAATTTTTCAATTTGCTCCAATTTTTCTTGATTTAGCTACATTTATTTTATTTTATTGGTTAATTTATTATTTATTAATTTTATTTATTTATTTTCGTTGTAACCTTGACCTTATTTTGTTGGTTACGGGCCATTTACACCCTGATATCACCTAGTTTTAATTAATTTATTTTTATTTTTATTTTTATCAATTGACTTCTCCTGGCATTATCCCCTCGTTATCTTTCTCACAGTTTCTGTAAACGTGGACACCAAGCATGAGAGCGACTGTATTGTTTGACAACGAACCGTTACAATTTATACTCTGACGATATTTACACACTGAAGATGCTCGATGTTCGAGTCGAAACGTATGAAGTCATTACGTCTAATGTAATAAAGAAATATTGAATGTATATCCAGCGCGGCTGAAATATATGATATTGGCTTTATTTTGTCAATATCATATATTTCAGTTGCGCTGGATGTACATGCTGGATCTTACTTTAACTGCTTTAAAAAGGATGTCCAGCTTATATATGAAAGGGCGAATAGAAATCATGACGTTTCATCCGTAGACAAACACGAAATTAATTATCCGGTCACAAGATATGGAAGTTTATTTTACGCTACAAATTCACTAGTGTTTTTTTTATATTAAGAAAACACGATTGGAAGTGAAAACTCTTTCCAGATGCATTTTCATTAAAAGTATATTTTTAATATAATATAGTATGTTTTTAATTTGCATCATAAAATGAACTAATATTTTGTGTCCGGACAATTCATTTCGTATATAAGATTATCTTGTTTATTTAATATTATTTTGCCACAATTTTATCATCTGCATATATTTTCAGATTTAAAAACAGATAAAGATAGAAATAGAGCAAAATCGATGCTTTATTGCTTTAATTTTATTTAAATATATCTTTCAATCTTTTGTAAATAACAGAACAGTAAATTTTTTCAGTTTGAACGTAAATTTTTGATAGAAATGTGTATCACTGATAAGAATTTTCATTTTTAATCGAATTTTCCCTAAAAAAATATATTTGGTAAATTGTAGTGTAAAATAAACTCCCAATATCTTCTATGTCTGGTCAATTATAACGTTTTGCAGTGTAGTGGGTTTTAACCCAACTCGAGTCGGATTGATGATACTAGAATCAATATGCTGAAATCGTCCAATTAGAACTTAAAATAGAATGTGACGTCATTAACCTGCTTCGAGAGTTGGGTTCAAACCCACTGCACTTGAAAGCACTATTAATATAAGTAACTGTATACTTTTTAATAAAGGAGCTTTTGCCATTGCCGTCTTCAAAGTAATATTAAGTAATAAACTGAATTTTAAAAAATTGTTATTTTTAAATATTTTCTTTATAATGTCGTTAAACATTAATATGAAAAATATTAAAAAAATATTGTTTATATTGTTTATAATAATAATTTAAACATAATAAAAAGCAAAATTGCCGTATTTTTTTTTATTAGTATAACATCATATTTAATGAGAATTGTATAATTTATGAACATTTCGTACTCTTACATGAAAATGATACAAGAAAAATTTTTTCTAAAATATTTTTTAAACTCTATTTTTTTTATAAATATAATTTTTCAAAATTCTTATATTTTCTTTGTGATTAAATTACTAAAAACTTTTCTTCCCATAAGATTCAATTGTAAAAAAAATTATTTAAAGAAAATTATATAGTGAAAAAATTCAGAAATACCTACATATCCATCATAAATTCATTTCCAAAAGCGCATTAAATTCTTACAATTGTTAGCCTCAAGAATTTAAATAAAAAAGATAATTTTGTCATTTAAAACTATTTTCTTTATAATACTGATAAATATAATATTGATGTGGAAAAAGAATTGTTTATAATGAGTTAAATATAGTAACAAGATATCACACATATTTTCACTAGTACGACATTTAAAGAGAATTGAATATATTATTTACTCAATAATGATACTATCTTAGAGCAGTGTTCGGAATTAGTTGCACATTTTGAGCCGATTTCTGAGGTGAGGCCTATTGTGCTCTTATCGCTCAAGACTTGCCGATCGAGTTGGTAATTGCGCATTTGACGCTATATTCCCCATGTGAAAAATATATTGGAATCGCACCTTCCGGCAAATTTGTCATAAAAAAATTTTCTTTCCTACATAATTTTTGTAAGTACTCTCTGAATTTCATAGAGTGAAACGTTACTCTAAAAGAGTGCAAATTGAACCTGTACAATTTTTCGAGTAAACTTTTACTTTATGAAATTTAAAGAGTAGTTAAACTAAACTTTATTATGTTCTGTAATAATGTAATTGAAACAATGATACACGATTGATAAAATTTAGCAATTTCAGTTATAAGAAATTAAAATTTAGTTTTATTATTTACAGTACATAGATAGATAGATAATATTTTTATTGATCCTCGCAGGATTACAATTTTACAATCAATACAGACCATTAATAATACAAAAATAACATTCAGCTATCCATGTCGCATAAAAGCTGTAGAGCAACTAATTGAAAATAAATCTATAAACGGAAAAAAAGAAAACAAAAACAATTTAATGTAATAAAAGTAAACAACCAAATAATTGTAGAATAGTTGCACAACACGCAGATGCACGATACGCAGTTCCGCAAATTTTAACGCGATTTGCCACGCCACTACCAACTAACTCTGCGCCTAGACGCCCTTCTCCTTCTGTGTCACGCCGGACTTCCGTTTCTGTTGCTGTGTGCGCTCTTTACCTTTCGCGATAGCCTTAGTTATTCCCTTCCCTCTGTCCACCCCCTCCTCACTCACAAAAATCTCATTCATTCCTCATGCTCTCCATGCACTCCTCCCTCTTCTCACTCTCTCTCACCTAGTCCCTCTCTCTCCTCCCCTCCGTCCATTCTCCCCTCTCCTCTGAAATCCTCTAACCTTCTCAGCCACATTCCTCTCCCTCCCCTTCCTCCCCAACACCTTCCAGATCCTCTCCTGCCACTGCCCTTCCTGTCCCCAATCCCCGCACTCCTCCCAAACATGTTGCCATGTCTTCGTCTCTCCTTCACACAACCTGCACAACCTCTCCTCCTCCGCCCTCCAATATTTCCCTGCTCTCATACCATTCCCTAGCTTATACCTCGCTATTCTTACCTATCTTTTCTCCGATCACCCCTTCCTTAGATACCCCGGGATACCTTTTATTTGCCTATACCACACATTGTATTTAGATCTAGCGATCCTGTCCCATCTTTCCACCTTTTGCATGTTTCTATCCGCCTTCTCTATCTCTCTGAACTCTATACCTCCCCCTCCCAACCCCTCCTCGATTTTCTCCCTATCTACCCCCCTCATCTCAAAATACTCACCCCTCTCTCTCTCCCAAGACGACAAATTAACCTTCCTTGCCGTCCTCTTTTTCAATTCCATCCAACAGCGTTTTGCAATTTCCCCCTTCCCTCCGCCAATCTCTTTTCAAACCATAGTGCTCTTTTCCCTGCCCTCACTCTTAATTTGTCTCGCTGCACTTCTTCACACACCATGTATCCTGGTGTCCCCCAGTCTCCCAATACCCACCTCACGTACCTCTCTTGCAACCCATCAATCCTAGCTCTCTTTTTCCATCCCCATATCTCCACCCCGTATTACCTCCAATTACTGACCATACCAGTGCATCGAACAGCCACAATCTCTTCCCCCACTCCCCAAATCTCCTTTTCCCAATCCTCCAAACTTGACCTAACACTGCAGCCCCTTTCCTTACCCTATCTTTAATATACGCTGACTTTGGTTCTTTGGAATATGTATCCGAGGTATTTGAATTCCTTAACCTCTTCCACCACCGTTTCCCTTCCAGCGCAAACTCACTTTCTTCCTCCTTCCTCCTCCCTTACCGAATATTACAATTTTAGATTTATCTGCATTGACCTCCAGACCCCTCTCATCTAGATATCTCTCTAGTCTGGCGATCATATCATCCTCCTCTTCCGCTAGTAACACCATATCATCTGCGTATGCCAGGGAATAAATATTCTCCTCTCTGATTTTGACTCCTCCCCAGTGGTCCTTTCTCATCACTTCTTCTAAATCAGCCATCATGTGATTAAACATGCCTGGGCTTATAGGGCAGCCTTGCCTGACCCTCCTACACGTCCAGACTCTTTCTCCTACTTCCTGTCCCACTCTAACTCTACACCTCGTCTCTCTCAACAGCTCCTCACACCTCGCTACAATACCTTCCCTCACCACCCTAACCCTCATCACCTTCATCAGAATCCTTCTATCCACCGAGTCAAACGCTGCCTTTATGTCCACAAAAAACGCCACCAATTTTCTTCCCTCCTTACTCAGCTGCTTGTTCACTAAATAATTTAATGCATAGATGTTGTCCATAGTCCCTAACCCTCTTCTAAATCCAGCTTGATTCTGTGGTACCAGGTTCTTTCTTGCCACTTCTTCTAACCTTCCCTCTAACATCATGGTGTACACTTTGTACAGTGAGGACAGCAATGTTACCCCTCTATAGTCTCTCACTTTCTTCCCTTCCCCTTTCTTCTTAATCGGAACAATTACCTTCTTCCCAATCTTCCACCCATTCTTCCTTCCTCCATACCTTGTTGCAAAAACCCCATATTCATTTCCTCACTCCCTCCCCCCATATTTCCACGCTTCCCCAGGGATCCAGTCTACTCCGACCGCCTTCCCCTCCTTAATACTATCGAGCACCCTCTCTATCTCTTCCCTTGAGATATCTAGTTCCTCGTCCCCCCCCTCTACGCTCTCCTGTCCCTCTCCTCACCCTGTATTCTACTCCCTCCAGCAGTTCCCTAAAGTACCTGTCCCATTCTCCTATCTCAATACTTCACATACAATGTCTAATCACATACATGTCATTTATCTCCCTCCTCTTTTTCCTTTCCTTGTTAACTACCTTCCACACCTGCGACTCTGTTCTCGCTCCCTTCGCCATCTCCATCCATCTCAAATTCTCCTCCTCCTTTTTCCCCTCACAAAGCTTGCTAAACTCCCTTTTCTACATTCCTCGTCCCATCAACCTTTCCTCCTTTCCGCCTCTTCCCTTTGCCCCTCCTTCAGGATCTCTACTATTCCCTTCCTCATGTCTTCCCATCCCAAATCCCCCACCTCCCCCTTCCCGACCCAATACTCCTGCACTCTATTCGCGAAATCCTCCTTACCTCCCTCTGTTCAATTCCATCTTCCCGCTATCCTATTTCTTATCTCTTCCCTCCTCCTTCCAAAACTTCTCTCCAGCCATATGATCACCGGGAAATGGTCCGAGTCGATTCTTTCCCCCATCTCAAATCTTTCCACTCTCTCCCATGCCTCTTCCTCTCCTAGAATGTAGTCTATGACTGAGTTTCCTGCACCTCCCGCGTATGTCCATTCTCCGTTGGAATCCCCCTTCCCATGCCCATTAAAGATAAACCAAACCTCGTCCTCTACTTTCTCCACTAGTGACCTTCCCTTCCTATTGCAATGTTTATCCTTAGATTGTCTCTCTTCAGCCTCCCCATCATCCAGTCTCTCTCCTTTTATCCCCCCTTCCCGGTCCTAGCATTAAAATCCCCTCCTATCATCGTATATCTGTTCTCTTTCCTTTCCTCTACCCATTCCCTTAAGTCTTCCCACTTTTCCTCAAGATCTCCATTTATGTACATCCCCACTATCCTCCATGTCTCTCTTCCCAATCGAACCACCCTTGAGAATATTCCCATTTCCCCCTCCCTCCAGTATTTTTATATCCTTCCTAACTTTTAACACCACCCCCCCATCGCTCTCCCCTTCTTATTTCTTCTATTCGCCCATTGTACTTCCCATCTGAATCCTTTGTAACCTTTCCTTTATCTCTCCCCAGTCCTTCTGTTCCATCAACGTTTCTGACAGGTACATTATGTTCCATTCCTCCAGCCTCTTCAGAAATCCTTGTTTTTCAACCCCGCAACATTCCAGAACGCGATCCCCATTCCCATTATCCCCCCCTCTCTTCTATTTTCCCTTAAATCGCGTTGCCTCTTCTCTACTTTTCTCCCACTTATTCCCCCCCTGTACGCCCCGTTTTTTGACTCCTTCCCTTCATTAATCTCCTTGACTCTGCCTGCCCTGTCCCTCAACACTTCCCCTTCCTCATCCCACCATCACCACACTCCGTCTATCACCACCCTATTCGTTCCCACCCAAATTCTTCTCTTTCTTTTCTTCTGCCTTGGCAAATTCTAAATACTTAACTTAGCCAAGCCGTTCCGCTCTTTCCAGGTAAGATCGTCGTTTATCCAAATCTCTTCCCCTTTCAATCCTTTTTTCTTTCCCATCACCTTCCTTTTGTCCTCTTCGCTACTTAACCTAACCACCACCATTGATCCCCTGTCTTTCTTCCCTGTCTTCACTTTCCATATCCCTTTTATCCTGATCTCAGCTCCAATCTTCCTCAAGATTTGCTCCACTCATGCCTTGCTATCCCCCCTCGTTCTTTTTAGACCTTTAATTATCACATTTTTCTTCCTCTCCTGTCTTTCCCTTAGCTCCCATGCACGCTTCATCACCTTAACCCTCTCCGCCATCCCCCTCTCCTCTTTCCCTACTTCTCTGCGTGAGCCCTTTTCTGCCCCCTCCTCCAGTCTTTTCATCCTCTCCTCTAACTCCCTCCATTTTCTTCCTCCCTCCCTTTCCTCTTCCAACCGCTCATATCTCCCCTCCAAAACACTCATTTTGCCTATTAACTCCTCCCGATCCTTCCTCCACTCTTCCTTCCTCCTTTTCATTTCCCCTAGTTCCTTCCTGATTTCCTGTCCGTACCAGGTTATATGGCTCCATTTCTCGCTCCATTCCTCCTTCCATTCTCTCAGGAGCTTCGCGATATTCTCCCCTTCCCCCTTTTTAGTTGGAGATCTAAGAGTCTTCCTACTTTTTTAGAAAACTCCTGCCTCCTCCCTTGACCCATCCTCCCCGCCTTCCGACCCCTCTCTCTTCCTTTTAATATCCGAATATTCGTACTCCCCACACTCGATATACTATCACTCCTGTCTCTATTCTTCTCGCTCATCACACTCCTTGCATACACACTCCTGCCTGTTTCTGAACAGATTTACTCACGCTTGCCGCTTCTCTATGTACGTTGTATTCCTTGCCTGCGCCGCGCGCACCCGCCTGCTGATCACGTGCTTACCCTGCTATTTCTCTTTCGCTCTCTCACTCGCTCACTCTCTCTCTCTCACACACTTCGTTCTTCCTAACCTCACTCTCACACCTGGACTTTCACACGGTTCTCTCCTCTCCAACCACTCTCCTTCCTCTCCTCCACTATCACTCCGCAATCTCCACTCTTAACTTTCACTCTCCTCCACAGCCCTACCCTTTCCGCTCACTTGGCAAAAACTCGCCTTCCAAAACTATTTCCTCTCTGCACACGTCTATTCGCACCGTGCTCCGGAAACGGAAGCCTTATTTACAGTACATCAAATTGAGTATTATTAATAGTATCAAAGGTGATGTGAAAAACTCAGATGGTCTGAATTCCAATTATAGTATATTACTGCAAAACATGAATAATAAAAAATGTAGTTTAACCTTCAGGATACATACACCCGTGCTGTTTACAAAAAGCGCTAGACTTTTGCCATAAGAGTGGGGAAATTAGAGTCGGAAAATAAGAACTTCCATATCCTCATTGATTCCTCAGCACATTTAAAAAAAAATAAGCAATTCAAATTCTATGCATTATATACAAAGATATACGCGACTAAATAGTATCGAGTGACGTACACCAGAGTGACAAAATCTCGTAGTCGGTATAACGTGTCCCCTGAGGGTTGATGAACTTATAAAAATAAAAATTATGTAGGAAAAAAAGCATTTATGGTAAATTTGTCGAAAGATATGATTCCAGTATATTTTTCACATCAGGTTGTTCTTGAAATACACGCGACTGGTGGCTCAAGCGTCAAGCCGTGAGCGATAGTGGACAATAGACATCGCCTCAAAAATCGGCCCGAAATGTGCAACTAATTCTGAGCACTGTCTTATAGCGTGTTCGATTTGCTAACTCGACCCCGAGTCGATGGTTTTTTTTTTTTGGTGCATTTTTTTGCACAATTTATCTCTTCTTTTGTAGCTAAAAAGAACAAACCATCGACTGAGAATCGGATCGAGTTAGCAATTCGAACACGCTATTAGAGTATATATGTTCTAAGGATATTATATAAAAATTAAATATCTAGATAAAACCATATATGATTTTGTCTTTCACTTAAAAAAATTGAATAATTTTTATCTTATTTAGCACAACATTGCCTGTATATTAATCTTAAGGTTTCTGAGTAGTCGGTTGAGAACTTCGCGTTAATGGCGACGTAGTACCGACGCGAAAAGAATTAGAACTAATAGGCGTGAAGTGACATGTTGATGATGAAAGTCTTGCATGCCATTTCGATATTATGTGCTTCATTGTGAAAATGTGATTTGTTTCGTATTTACTAAATTCATAAAAATGGGCCGTAAGTAAAATTATTTTCGAATTTTATACGTAACAGCATATTTTTCACTCCTTTCAACAGCTGTCTGTGTGTTTTCTTGTCTGAATAGGCTTCACTTCATATGCTTTTTACGATTATTTACTGACTGTCGGGGGGAAAAAGGAGACTTGAAGTCCATTTTTACAAGTATTTCAAAGTATTCTTATTTATTTTGTTTTTTCTAAATTCTCGTTATTTTTTCAAATGGTAGGTAAAAAACTTTTACGTGTTATTTCTTGCTTATGATGTAACGATTTCAATATGGCCGCAGCGACTACTCAGGAACTTTAAACTTATTCTCAAAATTCGATCAAATTTTTATATTATGTGAAAAGATCGGAGAACCTTCTTAAGAGAGAATGCTAAACCGAAGACCAAACCCCGACAATAATATAGATTTTTTTCTCACCGAGTCGATTGGTGCGTCGTCGCGCGTGGGGTGAAGAGATAAGGAAAATAGCAATAATGCCTCGTGTCCATAGGATACGGAACCGCTTGCCGCGCGGCGGAAGTTGATGCGGTAGTCAATCAAAATTGGATAAAGTTTATCTTCTTCTGCGCGGCAGAAGATATGATAGGCTACCGCGCCAACTTCCGCCGTGCGGCAAGGCTTACCACGTCTTGTGCGTACGAAACATAAGGCCTACATCACACTAGAGATTAAGATTGGATCGGAATTTGACCAAACTTCACTAAACTTGAGATTAGTTTTTTTTTCTTCTGATTGGTTAAATTCCAATCTAATCTCACAATCTCAATCTCTAGTCTGATATAAGCATTAGGCCAGACGAGCAGACTAGCGATCTTTGTCAAGTACACTCAGGCCGGTATTCATAGTCGATTCTTATATTTAAGATATAGAACTTATAGAAATGGAAGGGGAATAACGTATCACAGCAATGAGTGGAGAGTGTAAGCAACATATGAGAGACAGAAGACATACTTCTGTCTTGTTCAGTGACTTTTCTTCTTTCTGCACATGTGCTAATGGAGACGCAGTGTTTTTAATTACCGAATTTTCTCTAACTTTATAAAATATGAAATAATTGCAAACTGTATATTATTACATAAAACATAATATTGGATCATTTCATGTAAAAAATTAATAAAATGACGTTTATATACGGAAAACAAAATCTTCCTGTGAAAATTTATGAAAACAATATGGTCATGTGTTGGTATCTGAAGATTTTTATTGGCGAAGCGTCAGTCACTGAGCAAGACAGAAAGATACTTCTGTCCTTTAGATCTTGCTTACCGGTCGAAGTCTGTATTGCCGCCCCTTGATTTAAGATCATCTTAAGATGTCATCAACCAATCACAGAGCCGTATACTTCTAAAACATTACTTAAAACGGTCTTGAAATGAGAATCGATTATGAATACCGGCCTATAGTATTTATTACTTCTATCCTTGTTCCTCGATTTCAGTGCCACTGAATGCAAGATCTGTCATTTACTATTCGACACAATTTCAATTCTGCCATAGCTTATCTTTGTTAAGCTAAACGTATACGCGTAAAGCTAAATCAGTGAATATATTTTTTTGTTAGGAATTTAGTCGTAATTTCACGCAGTCAGTATTGTTCGTTAGTGTTTTCCAAACAACATGAAAGTCACATTTTGTACGTACTATATAACTTCTATATTAAGATTCGCGATAGTGTCTCATACCAAGTTAAAGTTAATCTTAGCTAGGCGACAGCTGTATGAATGAATTTTTAACTGATTTGTTCGATTTTCTCATAAATGAATCATTACGACCCCCCCCTCTCGGCGGAAAAAATTCATTAAATAAGTACAAAATTCTACCAACAAATAAAATTGATAGAAATTTTTATTTTTTCATAGAAATATTTATATATTTGTAGAAATACTTACGTAAGTACTACAAATTACAATGTCCTTAAACCAAGAAATTGATGAAAATTTATAATGTTTTAAGAAAATAATACAAAAATTTTTAAAATTTGATTAGCAATAAGATTTTAAATAGTTGAAACATCTTATTTATAGAATATTACAGTTATTTACAAGTGACTATGGAAATGTACCAGAATTTATATATAAAACTATGCAACTTTAAACCCAGATCTATTCTTAGTTTTTCATAAAATTCTACAATTTCCTATGTATAACAGCAGAAATAGATTTGTTTTTACAACCTTAAAATCTATTATAGCTAATAAAAATTTGTATTTTTTCAAAGATTCGTGTATAAACTTGTAATATTAACCCTTAAATACACCGATCCTGTAAAATACGAAAACACATTTTCGGGTATGGGAGACTTTTTCAAATTTGAGAAGCTATAACTTTGATTACAATCAATATTTTTCAACAATTTTTTTTTTAATGAAAGTTCAGAATCTCAGAAATGTGACTGCATAATCGGCATTGCCGAAAAATAATTTATTGTAAAGTTATAAAGGAAAAACCATTAAGCAAAAATGAGAAATTGGTCAAAAATCCACTTTTCCTTCAAAAAATCATATCTTCGCACAAAAAACTTTTAAGGACTTTCAAATATGGCATTTTAAAGCTAAAGAGTCATACTTTCAAAAAAAAATTTGGCATTGTCATTTCTTTTAAAAAGTATAATTATGTAACAAGGAGAATATGAAGTATTTTTGGGTACCTTTAAATTCACTTTTTTTAAAAAAATCATATCTTTGCAACAAAAAACTTTTAAGGACTTTACAATACGGC
>QKQZ01022482.1:7114-25093 GCA_003595255.1 Solenopsis fugax | reverse complement strand
TCAGACCCGCAAATGTGTTTCCGTATTTTACAAAATCGGTGTGTTTAAGGGTTAAAATTGTTTTGTAAATTAGACAAGTTGAAATGAGTTTAATCGTAAAAATGTATTAATCTAAAAATAACAGAGGATATGATTACTCACAAAAGAATTTTTAAACATATCATATTGAATACGATTGGACTCGAGGAATTTATTATACTAAAAAAATAAGCAATGACACAGATAATTGCAATTTGTGATAATCGCATTCTGCGTCGATATCATTGCACGCCCGAGCCTGATTAATACGAACAGCGACTATTTTTGAAGAAACGTAATCTCTAAAAGGAATGTACGAGAGATTTAAAGCAACATGTTGATTCAGTTATTAACTTTTGACCCTTGAATCATGTCCACAGAACGCGATTGATTTTTTATCGTAACAATGTTTAGAAAGATATCCACAATGTAGAGACAATAATATGGCGTAAATATTTTGTCAATCATGTACCGACATATTATCGAAAGTATTCGACACACAAATTTAAACATTAAAATTTTTTGTGAGTCTCATGCGATTATTATTGCTTTCACTTATAATTTTTTTGTGTAATCACTTAAATTCGAAAAATTTAAAACTTTACATAAAAAAAGATTTTACAAAATGCGACGTATAATTTGTCAAATTTTTATCAAGGAATTATTAATTACAACTTTTATATTTATATGATTAAATAATATGACGTGCGTAATTCATATGCTATTTATAAAAGTTTAAAAAATTACATAAAATATTTAGTAGCTTAAGAGTAATCTTATCATCTGATTCCAACAATATTCGAATAGTTTTGTTAAGATATGAATAATATTTTTGAAATGATCATACTTAAACAATAAAATTATAATTGTATAATAGAGTAATTTAAGGATAATGCAATTACTAATAATTGTACGCAATGCGTAATCGTCTATAATTCTAGACTTTGAAACCGCAAATAATTTGTATCACTTGCGCGATGACCGAAAGAAATCGTGCTCGTGAATAACAACAATATCGCCAATCTTTCAAAGTTAATGAATGTTTAAATGTTAATTACATTGTTGCCGTATTTGACCTGATATAACGAGGTTATATATTTTCGATAAAGAGCAAACAACCCAAAGGTTGTTAATGATATCGTAATGCTATTTGTTAACATGAAGCAACAACGATAAATATCGCGAATTATCCATTCTGATTACTCTTTAAAATCTATGCTATGACAAATGCAGCCATATTAATTGCACGTATGTATGTATGTATATCATTCTTTCGCATAGCTTCACGTGCATTTGTACTCACGTGACGAGTTCCACGTAGAGAGAAAGAGAAGACTTGTGAGAAAACGAAAAGTCGAAAGAGCGATCCCGGTAAAGCTCCTTAGTATTACGTATTATTGAACTCTGCTCTCTTAAAGCCTTAAAGCCGAAGCGTTAGGGTACGCCGCGTCGTTTTTGGCATTTAACGTTCAACGATTGTAATGCTCAACGAGACAACCCGCTGAGCGGAAAATGTGCCATGGGGATTGTTTGTGACGAAAGCGCATTTGGCGTGTTACGTTACGTGATGTTACCGATATCCACGTAATTTATTTGCATGCGGCATTTGATCGTGACGATTGGGTCAACGAAGAACGCGTGCTAACGTTAAAGTGTAGTGTAGTGTTTGAAAACATCCAGGTAATCGAATCTCAAGAATGAACGTCAAATAGTTTGAACTGAAGATATGTTCAAACTGTTTCGGATTTAAACTCACTTCATATATAAAAATTCAAAATTATAGTTTGAATCTAAATTGTTTGACGTATTAATGTAGAAAAAAAAAGATTCATGAGAAATTGGCGTTTTTATTTCCAATACTGCATACTGCGTTTCCAATCTTCTAATTCCATCAACTATCCGAACTGTTTCAACTTCACACATAACGAATTGATATTACAGACCGATCACTGCTCAAGTTCGAACTGCCTGAAATATTCAAACTGATCGCTCTATTTTTTTTTTTACTTTGAACAGATCGAATGTGCAACATGTTCGAATTTTTTGTTCGAGCCCTAGTTAAACGCACGTTGCATTGTTATGAAAATAAAATTATTTAATGCTGCGAAAATGGGAGAATTAATAGCGCGGCATCGTGCTCTCGCGCGGCCGACGCGGATAAAGCACGGATTTATCCGCGAATTACGCTGCTCGTCGATGGCACATACAAACGTACTTATCCGCGACACTTTCTCGTCGCGCGAGGCTAACGGGCTCTCGAGATGTCCTGATACTTCGAACGATCCAATCGTTTTCAGTCGTTACGCAATCACGAAATAAATTATCATTCCATCGTGCAGTGTATTTTATATGTCCCATATTTATCTTGTGTGTGTATGTATGTCATTCGTTTTATATGGCGTCGCAATTGTTTGAGGATCACAAAGTACAAATTGTTGTAAACAAGATTTATATTTATTCGAAATTAAGATTATTTTCTTTTAAATTCAAAAAGTCATTAAAACTGGAGGTGTGTATTATTTTTGCATTACGCGATTACACTGAATTATTTAACGTTATATAAGAATGCACACAATTTTATAAAATTGCACAAAATTGCAATAGCATAATCGCTACCAGGGATGTTTGCTCTCTTAATAAACCTAATAGCCAATTATATTACAAATCATCATAAAGAGATAATTTCTCATTAGTTAAAAGTTAACTACAACGAGTACAGAATAATTTGCTTCGCTATATGTGACGTCTCCGCGTCAACTTTTTAATAAACAGAAATCCACTCAAATTAATTTGAAAACGGTACGCTCTGCAAATTTTTTTTTGTTCAGCTTTTTCGGGAGCCTGATAAGAGTTTTTTCACCGCTTCAACGAAGCGGGGAGAACAGAAAATTTCTATCAGCGTTAAAAGAATAATGTCCTGCCATGTAATTTTGCAACATGATGACCGAAAGAGTTCTTCAGTAGCTGAGGTCGCGAACTTCAAGCCGACAAAGCCATCAAGAGTTTGCTTAACCTCGGCAAGGTTGCAACGTTTCCTTCGAAGCTTCTTCGTTCTCTCACTTTTATTCAAGACTCCTTTTTTTTCGTCCTCCACTCGCGTGCCCGTCCCTTTTCGCTTCCTTTCTCCGTGCCGTTCGTCCGTCCCTCGGTAAACCAATCGATATGACGTAATTTTTTCTCTGTCTCCTTCCCACCTTCTTTCTCATCATCGTATTTTTTTCTCCTTATGCTATCACATTGACGTGAATTATAACATTTTGCAAAAATAACAAAGACGGTCTCGGTTTAACAAGTTGCCTGGCCCGTAAACAACGTGTCAAAGTAAAACGACGTCTTGTTCCACTACCGTAAACACTTCGTGAAAGGCGACTCCTTGAGTTTCATTTTGCTTGTCATCGTACATGACGGGACGATTTCGATGTGTACGACCTCTGGTGCAACAGTCTCGCTCTTCAACAAGTAGCACGATGCGTAGGTAGATCATCATGGGGCAATTAGCACTTTAATTATAACATTAAAAAGTTGATGTTGTGATCTAATTTTTTTTTCAATTGAAATACTGTTGATTGCATGTGCCTTTTTCTTATAAATTTAATGTTCTTATGACATTAAAAATATTATTATTAATTCTTGAAGACAAGAATAATAGTATTCGAGATAAAAAAACATTACATAAATTATTTTGCCGTGTCAATTGTATTTTATACGCGCTGTGTTAATTTAATAAGATGACAAAAAGTAAAATTGCAGTACATTATTATTACAAAACGCTAAAGAAAATTCTTTAATACTTCAGTCCTGACCTCTGATTATATATTCACAATAATAAAAATGCTTCCGCATGCGAACGGGTTAAAAGTTGTATGCTAATTTATGATAATCGTCGCATTTAATATTATAACTGTTGATGGTTACGTTGCAAATCGCGTTGCATCACGAAGGTCTAATAAAATGAAGTTCAAGGACTTAGATAAATGTCACAATGTGTGCCTCGCAGCTACACAACTATCGTGTAATAATAAAACCAGTTTTGCATAAAATTTGCGAATTCTGAGTTAAAAATAGGATGTGTTTTCGATAAACGATCGTGTCTATAAAACTACTCGCGAGGTGTGTGCAAAGCGATTGTATAATAATAGCAGATTCCGAGTTAATTTCTCCCTTTAAAATTTCATATGCGAGAAAGCCGCTCGTGCAATTCGCGTAAAATTTTAATGCAGAATTCTTTAGCAAAATTCTATTAAGAGAAAAGTAGGCAACGGATTTGTGTGTATTTACGAGCCGGAGATAGTGAAACGGATGCTCGGCGAATCAGGACGTGTTTATGACCAGGGAATTATCCAGTGCGGAGAGATAGTTATATGTGGAAAAATTACGGCAAGTTGCGCGATAAGTTGCCCGCAAGAATCGAGACGGGATAAAAAAAAAAGGGTATGACACGTGACGCTGGAGTGGGACGTATCAACTCGAACGTTAGTCAACGCACTGAAGATCAATGACCAATGACGTCACGGTTGGTTCGCGTTGCTTCGTGCACGTAATCGCTCGCGTTACCACACCGCATACGTATGTACATATCTCAACAGTAAAATGTATACGAGAGGTGCCACATTTCATCTCTCAGTCGAGTTCTTTTTTTCTTCTCAAATCGCATCAGACGCTACCATTTCGTTGTCAACGAGTTCTCTTGCTTCTTTCCCTTTGCTTCTTAGCCCAGCCTTATTGCTCTGTCTTTTTCTCTCATCATCTATTGTGCATGTTTTCTTACGTCATTGACGAGAAAACTATTCTTGTGTGAGCTCATGAAGATATAGGTATAATCACATTTAGGAAGAACCCTCCCAATTTCGAGAAAAGTTTGGCTTTTTAGCACTAAATTTTTTATTTAAATGTTTTATTTATTCTCACACATAATGAGAGAGATTAGTATTATTTAACGTAATCGTATATCTACGATTATACGTACTAATCATTTCATTTTCTTTTATTTTTAGATAACTTTTTATTCATAAATTACACAATATATTTATGAATATAATGCATTTAACAGGTGCTAAGGTTTCTCTTACGTGCGCAATTATAAAGCATGGAAGTCAGAAGCGGTTTGCGCTCATTTCCTAGGTGCATTCTTTCGTTGCTCCCTCCTCCTCACTCTCTCTCTCTCTCTCTCTCTCTCTCTCTCGCAGTTTACATTTTATATGAGAAAGAATTATATGTTGATGATATTCTCATCATGCAGACGATATTCCCACGTAGAGAAACCATGTGAATTACATAGTCTACAGCAATCTGGTCGTTTACATGTGTAATCTACGCGTAGATTATCTAAACTATTATTTCATACCAGCCCCCGGCGTCTCTATGCACAAACAATAAAAGCATGTGTGGGATAGCCAGAGAGAGCTTCAGGTTCGTATATGAGAGATACGGATTTTTTTTTTTTTTTTCACTCGAAATTAGTGACGTGATGTCTCGTTTTCCCCTTTCCGGTTATCTCGGACTTATCGCATTTCTCTCTCCAGCAGATAAAAGTCTGTCGCTGCGGTGAACACATAGTCATCTCGCATAACATTTTCCTCTCGTTACTTTAATGACACTTCAGCATGATTCTCGTTCGCCATCCCGGGTTATCGATGAGTGAGATAATTCTTGAAGTACTGAATAGCATGAACTCGACAGATGTCGTATCGAGAGAAAGGGTATCGAGAGAAAGGAGTTCGATGCTGAAAGACGTTAGAATGGGTCAAGTAGATTAAGTTCCGTAGTTGGTTTTATTCTGTAGTATTTTAAAGAGATGCTAAATATCTTTGCCTAATCAAAAAGGACTAAAAAAGAAATTTATCGTTATAATAACGGGATTACATCGCGATCATAACAATAAGTATTATATGCAAGTATAACAATAAATATCTGAGATAGCGACGAGCTAGGATCGATATTGATATTGTTTTTCCTCCTTCAGACGAGCGAATGTTTCTATTATGAACATTTGGATATGTAAAATTAAATTATACATTAAAAAATTAAATTGTACATTAAAATTAAATTAAATTATTACATTAGAAAATTAAATTAAATGTGAAAAATTAAACTGTACATCCGATACATTCGAATTTAATTTTCTGCAAATTCGCGAGTTGCGTGCCAGCGCGAGGGAAACTTCGTATCTCATTGTCTTTCTATCATTCAATCTGACGCACTTTACTTAACATTTTCGACACGATTGCAGTGTTTCGCGCGTTTTCCATTACAACACACGATTATATGAAACATGTTATGGCGCGATAATAAAAGAATAAAAGTATCTTTTCATTTGACGTTAGTGTTTCGAGCAATTACATGATCACATGTGATCTTAGCGTCAACCAAAAAGAAGTTCAAATTTTCCAACTTCAAGCGTTAAAGCATGATATCAAAATTAGGTAGAATATTAATTGAATAATCTTACAATTGAAAAATGGAAATAAATCGGCAATAAATTTTGAAAATGAAATCACAAGTTAATAAATTAATCTATTTTACATAAAATTTTATATGATAATTATATTTATGTTTATATTATATATTATCTAAAAAAAGCGTCAAATAAAAAGTATATTAAAACATAGAAACGAAAGATATAAATCTGTATAATACTCTGACATAGTGACTTGTTGCAACACAATATTTCTTTTCTTTAATGTTAACCAAAATGTTAAAAAACATTATTTAAGATAAGATAATATTTTAATCAAACAGCTCTTATTCATTACACTGCAGTTTATTATATGACCAATGATAGTGCGAAGTCATAAACTTAGACCGGACTATGATCGATAAATGAATTCAATCTTGGTTGATATCTCTGATCTTTTAAGTACTATTGTCTTTCTTCCTAGAGGAGAACAGTACATTAGCTCTTCTACTTCGCTTCTACTTCTCTTCTTTAAGAAATTATAAACTTTTATTTTACTGGACAGATATGTGTAAAACATCAAAACGAAGTTGTTACACGTAGAATTAAGTAAAGAATAAAATTTCAACAAGCTTCTGTTTGGAAGTGTTACTTTAGGAGAGTATATACTGTAAATGGCAGCTGGCATAAATCTAAAAAATAAGAGAGGACGCTGTTTCTATTTTGTTAACGCGTTGGACGAAATTTTTCGTGACAGATATTGAAGCTATAGTAAAAAGATCTGTGGAGCATCGTCCGCTTTTCGCTCGTCGTGCATATGCATAGTCTGATATTTTTTTTCACATTCGACGCCTCCGTTTCAAAGATCACTGACACGTTCCGCATGTATACCGCGAGAAAATGCAAGATAAGGTGATCCACTGACATACACGGAAATGCCGCTAATGTCTAAAATTATCGTAGTGCGTCCTCCATCTGTTCTACAAGCCAATCGTGAGCGCAGTGGGCGAACATCATCGCGTGTCGGAATATTCTGACTCGCATTAATCTTCTACGTCACTTGGTGTCACGTCTGCGTTAGGGGCTTCGATCCTTAACGCTACCGGAAACAGCACCGGCTATATGTGTAAGCATCGAAGAATCCGTCAGATTATCGGATCACATATATTCGTATCAAAAGATTCGTTATTTACAAAAATATTCGTCCTAATGAAAAAGAATCTCATCGAGATGTGAAAATCAATAGAGATGGTATAATTATGATTGTATCACGTAATTCTGCGAATTCGAAATTTCTGCGTAATCACGTAATATTTTATATAAAATAAATTCTATGCTGTAGATTTTTATTAACAATATTTAAATAGCCACGTTATTTGATATTATTACTCAATCGCGGTTCTCGAAAGAAACGCAAATATCGAGTCGTTAGCTACATAAAATTCGTTACTACTGCATTATTTGTCGCTTAAATTATTAATAATTTTCGCGAGATGTATAATTTTGACGATTAAAATTGCAGTAGCGTGAGGATTTTTCTAAATATAATTCTTAAATGGCTTTGCGAGAAAGCATCAATGGAGAGAAAATATGTAAAATACTCGTTGTGCGTCACTTTATCCGATCAGCGATGTAAGAACGGCCACAAGTATGTATATTTGATTATCGATTTAGCCCGAAGCCTCGTAGTTATCCGGAGGTCCAGTCTTTACGGTTGAAAACTTCAGCTTGCGTAACAGCGGCGCACACAAGCATGAATGTTGTTGACGCATATGCGATTATCAGACTTCCGTCCAAGCGAGCTTGGCAATCGGTATCCAGAAAGAAAAAAAAAAAAAATAAACCGACGGATAGTCGTGGGCAATAAGTTTCGACGTGGCATAAAACAAGCGTGGCGTAAAATAAATGTCGCAAGATTTATGCCGTTAAGAAACAATGCACTGTACAATTGTACAAAGCATAATTTCCAACTACAAAATGCTAGAGTGAAAGAGAAAACAAAAGAAAGAGAGAGAAAGAGAAAATTGAATTCTTGTCCATGTAATTTATGCAGAAAATTATCTCTTTGTAAACTGATTATTATTTACTAGAAAATTTTTTCGACATAAAATTTACATTTAAATTCAACATTTGCATACAGTACTTCTGTGCTTTTTTTTCCACCAGGCAATGTCTAATATTCTTCCTGAAAGTTACGTAATATCATTTCAGTTTCTTCGAGTCAAAGTAGCATTAATCATAGTAATTTTCGCTGGAAATCTTTCCAATATCCATCTTCAAGACTGCTAAAGGCATTCACAGTCGTTCGCGCACTTTTTCGATGACGATGATGAGAAGAAGAAAGTTAAATATTTATCTCTATTTAATGATAACATGTCTTGATAAAACGATTCTGTTAATAATGTATTAGTTTACAGAAATACGTGTTCATCATAGTGTGTCCCCTCTCGTTCAGTTATATTATCGTTAATACATCCTTCAATGAAGAAATAATAGGAATAATAAATATATTACTATATGCAAATTTATGTTAGGAAAAAAATCACGCACATACATCTTCAGTTGCTTCCTTTTAAACAAACATGAAGCACATATATGCGCGAATTGGTAATAGCCCAATTTTGCTGGTGGGGAGATTGCAGTGACTAACGATGGAAACGTAACGTCGCAATAAAGTGACGCTGCGGCATCAGGCGAGAGACAGAGGCCGTGTGTTTCTAGTAACAGGAAAGTCCCGAACAGAAACAATAGATCAGGTGAACGCGTACTGCGGAATCTCTAAATGCAACAGGATGAAAGTTAGCCCAAAGAGAAGCTGCTTTCGCCCCCTTCCTCACCCCCCTCACGTCATTCGCTTCCCATGGTAGTTAACTGTATGCCATTAAGAGACGATAATACATATATATTATAGAAAATACATCAATGGATATACATATCATGTACGGACATGCATGTACATAGGAAATACATCAATGGATATGCATACACTGAGAGAAAAAAATTACCAAATTTTAATAAATATTTGTTGGAATACTTGCAATGAAATAATTTATTTAATGTAAATAAATGTTTGTCTAATACAGGAGTCACTAATATAATTTAACTATCATTTTTTTTTATTAATATTAAAGTACCGTAAGTAAATATTTTATTGCGAGTATTCAAATAAATTTTTTTCTTAGTGTATTATGTGCATAAATGTATATACATAGGAAATACATCAATGGATATACGTATCGTATACATAAATGTATACACATAGGAAATACATCGACGGATATACATACGGTACTCGAAAACCTGGAGTGGAAGCTCGAGGAAGAGCAGGGAACCACCCGGAAACCCTGGAGCCTACGGGGAAGAAGAAGTAAACTATTAGCTTGCAGGAGCTTAGATTGCCGGAACGACAATCTTACGAGAGAGGACAGTGTTATGTCCGTACATTTGTGCCACTCAGTATTTGGGCAACCTGAATCTAGCTTCTGACGTAAGGTAATTGAGAAGCGAGAGATGAGAGTTTCGTCTGAAAAACGTTCGTCATAGAGATTTGGAGACGAGCCATTGACCCGTACAGACGCGTTCTGTCTCGTGATCGTCTATTCGCGTTTCTCGCATTCCTTTTCATGTTAAAAGTGTTCCTTTCCTTTCTTAAAAGAATCTTTTATTTCCGCGTGGGAGTGCGTGTGTGAGTGTGACGCGAAAGCACGAAAGTTGCTCTTCAGGAGTAACAATTTCATATACATGCGTGTATATATTATATATAGGAAATACATCAATGGATATCAATGGACATATCATATATCGTAATGTATCTTTAATCTCCTTAAAAAAATAATGATATCAAAATTATGTAATCCAATTTAACACAAGTAGAGGAAAGACGAGAGTCGTGAGATACGTGTAGGATGGTGAGATACATGATATCTCGTATAATAAAAGCAACTGTTAAAACTATTCCGTTACAGTCTATTTAAACATTGTAGGATGGTTACTGGTCATTAGTGTTCACTGCGTTTTTATAAAAGTTGAATTTCAGTTTTGTAGGTAGCAGCGATTTTCACAAGTGTATACTCTCTACGTAATTTTGAGAAGTATGTTAGGTATTAATTTTTTAACTTTAGCTAGTCTGGCTTGAAGGCCTTAAATGTGACTTTCAAATAATGCAATTGAATTTAATGTGTGTCGTAATGTTGTGTGTACAAATTCAGTATATAAAGTTATAACATGTAGTGAGAGAGGTCGTAAGCCATTTGCATTACGAGCGTAAAACCTCTTGCGATTTTACAACCTCGTGAACGTTCCATAATGCTTACTAGCAGCAAAGGAATTATTTGAAAAGTTATCTTTTAAGCCAAAGAAATTATTTAAAAAAAAATTTTTTTTGAAATAAAATATATTTCATAAAATGTTCATAAAACGTCGTTTTGTGACACTTTTGTTAGTTAATGCGTAAGATTTACGAAGGATTATTAATTTGTCGTGTCTTTATGTTAAAAGTGTCTTTTATGACACTAGTTGTTAGTATTCCACGATCCCTCTGCTATCTCACAAACGCATGTGCTGTTTCCCTCTTCAATAAATTGTAAAATATGTTCGTTCGATATGTCCTATAAGGTGATTAGTAAAACTCTATAGGTAACAAACTGGTGCCGGTGGTAAGAATTGTATCGCGTTAACATTTATTATTGAGATATTAAAAAAAAAAACAAAATGGTATTCCATCACACCCGCTCCCTCTAACATCTATTTTTCAAAAAAAGATATGAAATCTTTAAATTGCGCCAGATAGAAAGAGAATATATTACATCGAGTATAAATCGTGCTAACCATGACAAATCACGTTACGAGCGCTTATGCAACCGACCGCGAATCTTGATAGTCCATACAGACCGATACGAATATAATTGCCATTATCTCAAACAAAACCCTCTAACATTATTTGCATTGTAGTTATGACTTTGTTACATGCGCAACTTCTCTATTCATGTGATATCGATTCCATGAGGTGGTGAGCAAAATGGAAATTAACAATGGACAGTGGAAACATGTACATTAAGTTAATTCCTCGTATTTGAAATCATTAGATATTCACGACGTGAACGACGCTCGATTTTGTTCGCGAACGAGGCAATGTGCCAAAGGCGTAATCTCCCCGAGGGGAGAACTCGAGAGCATTAAGCGGCGAGGGAATTTCATGAGGACGAGCGCGACGGCACGTCGCTCCTTCTGTCATCGCCGTCATTAATGCCATCCTGGGAAGGAATGCCATGAAAGATTGATTCGCGCAGCAAGAGAGCGCGCCGGAGTGTCTTCTGCAAATGCCTTGGCTATTCTAAATACCAGAAAAAGGTCACGTTCGCGGTAAACATCGGATTCTGGCGCTTGGCGCAGCCGTAATACTGCAACATTGTCGGTCAGATAAACTAGGCTCGTACTTTCACGCGATGAGCGCTCGAACGCGCGCGAGCCGGTCTTTTTCCTCCCGCCTCGCAGAGATTTCGCTCTCAAACGAAACAAAGAAAGCGAATGTTATAGCAACCAGGAAGTGGATCTCCCCTTCGCCTCGCGTCATGGCGCCTCTCGCTTCACTTTCGATACTAACAAAGTAAGTTTTTCATTGGGCCGTCTCCAATTTGATTCATAGTGTTTTTTTATTTAGTATTTGCAATGCAGAACCACGTAGAAAATGAATTGTGTGCCGAATGAATTCAACGTTATTGTGAATTGTTATTTTTCAGTAAAAATCGGAAACTCTGTAAATTCTCATATGAGGCATAAATTGAGCGAACACCACTAATTTTGGTCTTTTTTCGTCCTTATCATGATTATAGAGAAAAATTTCATTTTTTATTGAATATAAAGTATTATTCCATAGAAATTTTATACCACACTCAGAGAAAAGTTATGTTTAAATTGATGAAATCATTTCCTCAATTGGATTTTTTTTTATGAAGTGAAAATACCTTTGAGGAAAATAAAAATTTATTTAATTTCAAGAAGTAATGTTACTAGTCTTTTTTGAAGTAAATAAATTATTTATTCAAATTATTTGTTTATAATTTAAATAAATAATTACAGTTTTTTCAAAAAAGTACTAACAGAAATGTAAGAAATAATTTGGTTGTTCTGATTTTTAAAATATATTTTAATACATTTCTTTCTTTTGTTAATACATTTAAAAAAAGATTTGTGTTGCACAACCAAACTATTTCTTTGATTCAAATATTTTTTTGACTCGAAGAAACTTGTGGGTGCAAGTAAATGAGGTATTTTATAGAATTTACTTTTTGTTTGTTCTTACATTCAGCTATGAGCTAAGACGTTTGATTGCCATCAGAAACAATCCAATGCGAGTGAATGTTTCTATGGAGTATATCGCAGATCGTGCCTGCGTGAAATATCTCTAGCTCTATCAATAAGAAGGATACGGGATACATAAAACTAATACTCGCAAACTAATACAAGATCCGAGCGCGCGTTCGCCATTTCCATATAATTCAATATAATAAAATGGACCCTTCTCGACTGGTTTTATAAAATCGTTTCGTAAACCGCGATTGTAAAATTATAGGCGTAAAAAAGCGAGAAACGACAATTATTTATGATTAAATGGAATTAAGAAACGTCAACAAACTTACTCAATGCTTTCACTGCCGTTTAACGTTTGCACAACGACCGTTTTTATCACCAATGATACGTTGCAAGCGTGAAAGCGTTAAATAATATCACCATGCCTTTTTTTTACGTTTCCATCCAAAAATATTTAACACAAGACGTATCGCTTGTGTTTTGCAATTTTTACGTACAGAACTTTGTAATTAATTATAGCTGTTCCGTTTAGGTATACAGGCATTCCAAAAATATCCTAAGTCACATATACACATGAATATACGCACCGTATAATTTTAAATAAATAACACAGCGTGATCATTTATATATACATATTTACATATACATATTTATACAAAGTTTTCACGTCGATGAGAATTCAATATCAGTACCCCAGCGGAATGAAATTATTCCGCATTCCGTCTGTGTACTGTTCATTAAATTTAGAACATCTAATTTTATGTATAAATTAATTTGTGCATATAATTTGCGATATTTTTCTAAAAAAGAATAAACTGGCATCGATCAGTGAAACAAATCAGATCTCTCGTTATATTTACGACGGTCACGTAATCATTTTCGAGAGATTTGACATTTACGTTGTATCTTCGCGAGAGGTTAATAGCTTCTCGGGACTCGTTGACTCGTAAGAGTAGTTAATGAGTGGCATGCACGCAGAGTCAACACTCGATGAGTAGGTTCGTTTCACCTACAAATGAGAGTGTGAAGTGTAGAACAATGTCGCGCCTCATGACGAAACGGTATTTTCTCACGTCGTCGCGATGGGTTCTAAAGGCGTCGCGAATTTGTCGTTGAGTTTGTAGATTAGTCCTCTCTCTAGTACGAGGAATAAAAAAGAAAAAAAAAGTATGATGATAAAAACACTGCAGACGGACCGGCACGTCCATGATGTTTTATGTAACGCGACGTCACGCATTTAATTATCGCATTCGCGATTAATCATCGGCGCTGTTATCAAAATCTCACGGTCTAACGTACGTACAGAGGTCTTTCAATAATACATGAAGACAATGTTAACGCAGCATTTATAACGTCAATTCGCCAAGTCAGTATAAATGAATAAACTCGTTATATAATCGAGAAACAGAACTTTTCGCGACGGGCTCGCTGCATAATGAACGTAATCGCGTATCTATAATAGGCAACGCGCCGATTTATTTGTAGACGCGCGCGAACGAGTTTCGCCTACGAATCCGCTCGAAAACGATACCGAGAAAGCGTGCGGAGAGAGGTTTTATCGCGTCCCGTGGTTCATTTCTTTGCGTCTCTATCTGTGTTACCATTTATTTATTATCACGGTCGCTGTGCCACGAATCGAGATTACGCGACATTTTGTACCGCATCAAATAAACGAGGATTCGAGTAGATAAATAAAACCCTCCGATACTTCTCGTAAAAGGTACAATGAGATATAAGACGAGAGAAACGTGTGACACACAAGGAAGCCTTATCAAAAGACGTGTGTAACTTGTATATTAGGTATTTATTTGTATATTTCTTGATATACTTTTCGTATTTTTTATTTTGATCCACGATGTCGAAATATATTTCTATCATCCGACATGAAATATTATTCTACTTACTTTTGTTTAATTTTACCGATTTATAAATTATAGAGAAAAAAAACGTTTAAATTTGACAATTAATTTGGATAATTTTATAATTTAGTAAATTATAAAAATTGTCTTCGTGTATATATAAGCTGAAGTAATAAATATTCTATAAAAATTTTCTTTGGTCTTTAGCACTTGTGCTGTTTTAGGGAGTGTATTTTAAGAGGCAGCGACAAAAAATACGTCAACGTATCTTCCAATTAAAAAATAAATTTTGATCACTCGAGATAAGAGCCAATATTCTTTATTCCTAGAGTTCTCGCTCGATCACGCTTGAGGAAACGAGCGAGAGTGAAAATGGATCTTGGTGATTCGACATTCTTCGAGCATCCGAGCAGCCGTTGAGAACGCGCGAATCATTGCACTCTCACCGTCTCGTGATACGAATTTAATCGCCACGTTCGTAATAAGCGAATAAATGCGAAATGGATATTTGTACGATGAAAATTTAATCCGTAGAAAAAGGAGCTCTCGTGTAGTTCTTGAAATTTTTCCAAAGCGATATATATTTTTATCGTATACGCAAGTGTTAAGTGCAAGGTGAAAACATGAAGCAGAACACGAGATCTGTCCTTCCCTCAAGCTTCTCAAGTGGAATCTTGTCATTTAAGACAGGCGATTCTTTTCAGATGTTACAGCACTTTGCAATCATGTTTGCAGAGTAGAAATAAGATACTACAACAAACATGTTTGCCTTTCTAGCTCCACTGTAATCAGCGAGATACGAATGATTCTTTAATGAATCTGTAGTGCGAAAATCTTAATTATATTAGTAACAGTCAGTATTATTAAATAATCCTGTAATACTCTTATAATTTTTCTGCTGAAGTTATCTTCATAACGCCTACACATTCGTATGTTCAATGATTTATATCTTTGCTTTAAGCAGCATGTTAATTTTTAAGCTTTTTTTGTATGTAAAAATCGCATGCGGGATTAGCAGATAAAACGTGAATAAAGATAAGAAAACTGATAAATTCGTCGTATAACAACCAATGCATTCCCTATGTAGATTAGAACGCCCGCGCCGTAGGTTTAAATATAAGCGAGAGTGACCGGTTATCGACCTTTGATCTACGAAACAGATGACTGAGACAGGTATCGAGTGCCTGACATCGTCGTTGAGGAAGTTCAGCACTCGATTCGACGTCACGCCGATAAACGGGACACTGACAAATGGAACTTTGCTATACATGTATAATAAAAGGATCGGCTGCGCCGATCAGTGTGCTGTAAAAATAGCACCGATAAGAACGACATCATTGTTTTACGTTGTTATTGACGTCAAATTCGATAAACGAATATAACTACGATATAACGAATTGCACTAGACAATATCAAAATGTACAATATAGGAATTATATCGAACGAAAGTACAAAACAGAAGAGTCTAAAAATCTATCGAACTTTATAAACGTGCCGACTACGTTCTTCAACGCACTGAGAGAAATCGTTTGGTAAGATCAATCGAAGTTTGGTTGAATAGTGATCAAATGAATTTTGTAGTTACTGGTACCAAAGACTTAATTACATTTAACAAAATTTTTTGTAATTTGTTGTATGAAAATAATTATTTGGTTAGGACTACTAATTGTTTGGTCAAAACAACTATATATTCAATAATTATAACTATAAAATTCATTTGATCACTACACAGAAAAAAAATGGCTATCAAATCAACAATTCATTGTTTCACATATAAGCAAGAATATAAAATCTTCTTGGAAGAATTTGATAATCTTGATCAGACATAATTTGCTTACATGAAGAAAATTTCTTGATGTTAGCAAATTATGTCTCTTTGAGATTATAAATACATCCAAGGAGATTTTATATTCTTGCTTATATGTGAAACAATGAATTGTTGATTTGATACTAATTTCTTTTCTGTGTATTCAATCAAACTTTGGTTGATTTTACCAAACATTTCTCTCAGTGCGCGCGGAAGTTTACACATACGCAATTCGCAAGATTCCACAAGGAAGTCACAGAATCAGACGGATTCTCGGAGTCTCGCAGTCTCCGGAAAAGGGTCTCTTTTGTTCGCGTTACGAGCGCTCATTCCTTCCAAGTCTGCGCTCGACGAGCGATCATAGGTCGGCGCGCCATTCGCGGATCACACGACCTCGCGGATCCGCCGATGTGGGACACCCTGATAAGAATACGCGGAGAGAGCCTTGACAGAGACGCGTGACAGCTCCTCCCACGAGTGGCCAAGAGAGAACGCGCGCTTCGTGTACGACGCGCTCGGCGCGCTCTTTCCGCGCGGCTGGCCCGATCAAAACGAATTTCCCAGACGCGCGAGCGTGGTCTCGCGCGGATTTCAACAGCGAGGGGAACGCGCCGCAATCGTGCGCGCGCTCCGTGACGTAACCCAGACCCGCGTCGTGTTTGCGAAATAACCGTAAAATAGATGCAGAAAGGGACAGTAACACTTTAACGACGCGCCGAGCAGGCAGGTGAGAGCGCGCGCACCGCTTGATCCGCCTAGGAATTCTCGTGAATCTCGGCGCGTATACAAAAGAGCGCGAAGCTCCTTCGACTACGGTATTCATAATTTAATTTAAATTTATATTTAAGATCATCTTAAGTATAATCCTAAGATGTTATAAACTACAGAGCCGCATTAGCGTCTTAAGATTGTATAAGACGATTTTGAAAGAGGCCGGTTTTAAGGACGGATTATGAATACTGGCCTACAAAACGGTTTTAATATATTTAGTGGAGAATTCGAAGGGAATCTATTCTTGGAGGAAATTTTACGACATTAATTATTCAAACGTTCGAACGTGCCGAGCGCTATAAAATGTCATAAAATCAAGTTTTACTGTTTCTGTATTTTATTTCAAGAAAAAAATATTTAATGCAAAGAGGTTTAAAGGTGACGCAAATAATAACTGGAGAAAAAAAGCAGAAGAAATCTCTGTCGCTTACGTTTTATGGGTCTTCAGACTTGTAAGCCGAGAGAAAAAATAGATAAAGCCTCGGTCGCGCGAGGAAAGGATAAGAAAAATAATGCGGACGGAGCGGAAAGAGGAAGAGAAAAAAGCCACGTGACCGAGGAGAAAACGCATGGCAATTCTCACGCACCCGATTTGCCAATCGTAACGAGATCGGTTATTGCTCACTGCTCGCGCGAGCGTTTCCACGTGCATACCACGTCCTGGTACGTGCCGGCAAACCTTGAAAACCAGCCACATTCCTTCTACAGGGCTAAACCAGAGCGCGTTCACGACATTAAAGCGCAGTGATGTCGAGAACGAAGCAGACTGATCGGCGAAACGTCTATGGTTCGCGCAACGACGTCGTCGTCGCCGCCGCTCG
>QKQZ01022471.1:0-30972 GCA_003595255.1 Solenopsis fugax | reverse complement strand
GACGACGGCGACGACGACTGTGAATGAAATAGTTGGATCTGTCAGTGCCAACTATCGCGCCGTTCCCGGTGCTACGCGGCGCGCATCTCTCAGATCTTATCCGCCGCCGTGCGTCGTCGGGCGCGTTAAAGGGGTAGCGAGTGGCCGCGAAAAGAGCGATTACTCCGACCCGAAGGTCGCGGGACCGTACAGGTCTCTCGAAATCCGCTCTAATCCCGGTGAGTTCGATTCTCGATTCGCCGCGCGGACCGCGAGAGAACGGCTCTCGACGATGATTGCGACCTGGAGAAGCGAATAAAAATAATAAATTAAAATCGTGAAAAATAATAAATTAAAAAAAAAAAAATCTCGCTCACGCCGTCGGAGGCTGAGAGAGGCAATTTAAACCGCAATACAAAAGCCGCAAACGCAGCTCGCGGCTCGGAGTAACTTCTGCGATCTTCTTTCCCTCCCTCCTTCCCCCGTGCGAGGCTTGTGGACGCTCGCGTACGATCGTTTTATTTTCAATCCAGAAAGGGGTCACGAAGATGCGCGGCTGGACAGACGTACCTTTTAATTCGACCCTGAGCTACTTTTATAATCGCTGAATTGTTGTAGCCGGCGGGGGTTACTATTCCTGAACTGTCTGAAATTAAGTCAGTTTCAGTCTCTGCGCGACACCTTCCGCCGGGGGACTCCTGACTTTTTTTTTCCTTTCATCTCCTTTTCCTCTCTTTTTTTTTTGTTTTCTTTTTCGTAACTTTTCGTGAACCGTGTCGTCGTTCTGGAAAAGTATTCGTCGAGCGATAGCGGTCGGGAAACGACCGATAACGAGTGTGAAATAACGTCGACGTGATAACGAGAGAGACATCGGTATCGTAAAATATAAATTGTAAAGCTTAGATGCCGGATCAAAGAGCAGCACTCCACGAGCTTTCATCGCCTAGCTTCCTTCCCGTTCGTCCGCGCCGGATTTAGTTAATAACTGGTTCTGAACGGTCCACTGTTAATTTATACGTCTGCATTCCGATCCCGTTGATCCGCGCTCGTGCGCGAAGGATACCTTTTCCCGAAATTGGTCGCCCGATCGTCGGTCTGGAAGACGAGTAAAATAAGGGAAGGTAGGAACGGCGACGTGGAGATTCGGCGCGCGGCATCTTCTCGCATGGGCCATCGTTCGGCGGAAATCGAATGAGTGCCCTCACGTGCGCGATCTCCGGAATGCGGAGCGGCATCACCACGGGATCATCCTCGGCCAGAACGACGAGCGAGCGCGTCGTCATCCGGCGCAGCTGACCAACGTGTAAGTATGTACCGATGAAGGATCCGCACCTGCGGATTTTCTCGCGGGATCTCGCGTGCGATTCGTCATCCGACGACGAAAATAATATAATCGCGGCGAGCGAGCGAGCGAGCGAGCGAGCGAATGAGCGAGACAGCCGGTGGGATAAGATACACCGGGAGAGACGAGGTATCAGAGCGTATGTTAAGTTATTGCCCGTCATGGTCGAACTTAAACACGTGGAGTAATTTATCAATCTACGAATATGTTACGGAAGCGCTTAGGCGCTCGCGTCGCCCGGAGAGCGGTTTGCGGGCCTCGTCGGTGGAAAAGCGTTTCGCGATGTGAAACGCGAAAACAGGGCGAGGAGGACGCTTTTCCTAGAATCTCCGGAAAACCATCTTCCCCCTGATTTAACGCCAAATCGACGATCGTCGATTTAAGATCCCCCTCTTCCCTGCGCGCGATATCGAAAAAGAAATAATAATAAAGTTACAAGTTTTGAGATGCGTTCAATCGTACGCTCGAGTGTATGAAGCGGTATTCGAAACTGTGATAAGGCATGTTACAATGTTGTAATAGAAGCAGCTACACTTACGAACATTTTTAACTCTGGAATGACACATTGGGTATGGTCAGACATTTTTTTGAAGATTGGTACTTCTATAATTTTGAAGATTAACTAATCTATTTGATTGATGGAGTAGATACATTAGAACACTTTTTTCTTTGATTTATGATAAAGACAAGTAATATGAAATACCCATTTTTTAATTATATTACTCCGATATAATATAAATATATCAAGACTTCTAATTTATGCAAAACTCTTAAGAAACATGTTAACTATAACGTCCAATTAATGAAAGTCTCCAAAATTTAAATCCAACTTTAGTATTAACAGAAGAAAATGGAAACGTATGAGGATCTAAAAAGTGGAGTCTAAATACAATATGAAAAACGGATCAAATTTCAAGAACAATGATGAATAACACAAGAAATAAAGTACGAACTTGTTTATGTAAACTAATCAAAATATAGTTAAGCATAATTTATATCTTCACTGTACAATAGTACATAAAAAATCAAACATTAACAGTATAAAACATAAAATTAAATTATAAGTCGTTAAATTATTGTGTAAAATGAACATTATCCTCTAAAATAAAAAATTATTCACAGTAAGAACAAAAATGTTTATATTCTTGTACTTGAGTAATCTTAAAAAGACAGTTGTATAAAATTATATAAAATTATATAAAATTAAGAAAACCATATAAAATATAAAGATAAAATACGGAAAATTTATGTGATATAATTATATTTTTCATTTAAGGTTTCCCTCTCTCTTCAATACGAATATATAAATGTTATAATATTTTCCATATTCTTTACCTTTGAAGTATTTCATATTAACTGTACATCTTGATATGACAAAAAAACCTTTGTGTTAATAAAGAAGGTAAGAATTACAATTAAACAGCATAACATTATTCATACATTATTGAAAGCGTTTATGAAATATACACATTAAAGAATTTACTTTGAGCTTATGGGATTAAGACAATGCTGTAGCATCTCCAGAAGCAATAAAAATAAATATTTTTATAGAAGAATGCTGTTATTGCATAAGATTCGCTTTTCATTATAGCATATGTTTTATAACAATAATAACTTCCAGCGATTGCCACCTGAATGCAATGCTTTCTTTAAAGAAATAAGTTCTTATTTTATATTAGCAGCCTATTTCATATTACTTATCTTTAATTTAAAAGAATAGCATTAATCAGAGATTAATTTTTAAATAATAACGATCGAAAATTCATATGGTTATGCCATATCTAAATATGTTTGTTTTTGAAATGCGTTCAAGTATAACATACCTTCTTTTAATTCAAAGTTTCCTGTTTTCGGAATATTACTTAAGAAGCCCTTTAATTTTTTTAAAAAATTCAAATTTTTAAAGTTTTTCAAAATTTTTAATTCTTCTTTTTATTAATAAAAATACATTTACTCTTGCTGTTATTCTTTAATATCTGGCGTTATAATTTATCAAAAATTTATTACAATGTTAGTTTTTATGAAAGTTATAAGCAAAATTAGAATATATCATTCTAGAGTTAAAATGTCTAATCTTTATTTTCTAGTAGCAGAAAAAATTAAGTGCTATTAATGGACGAGAAATCGAATCAGTGTAAAGCATAAAATAGCGTCGTAAAAGTCCTTGACTTTTACTACTGAATAAATAAAACATATATAAATAAAATTAAAAAGCTCACAACAATCTTGCAAAACGATATAAGCACATACTTCTAAAGCTATCTCATCTTTTTAATATAATAGAATAATCAATTATTTATATATATTTTTTTAAAGCTAAAAAGAGCCGAAGCAGTCGCTGCGTTCTCCATGCGTTCTCCATGCCGCGTTTTGATATGGAATGGCCATGAGCGCGGAGTAACGGAAAAGTGAGAATTTAGCTTCTTAGCACGATGTAAAGTGAGACGATGAGGAGCGTGGCCGAGAGACGAGCGTGTAAAAATATCGCGCGCGACGTCTCGGGAGTACCGGCAGCGCCGAATCGCTCTCGTGTGGTCCACACCACGCTGAGAAGAGCTCCTCTCAAGTTGCACGCGATAACGCTTTGCGTAAACCGGCCGCGAGTACCGTGCAGACAGGCGCCGGTGGTCGCGCATCTGTTTAATCTGTTATCGGACTAATCGCACCACGATCGTGTCGCGGTATGTGCTCTAGAGTCGCACCACCGAGAGGCAATCTGCAATTGGAGAACGCAAGCGCGAGGCAGCCTGATCAATTAGAGTGTTTGTTAATATTTCGGCTTGAACTGCGGTTCTCCAATGGGACTTCTAAATGAGAAATCACCGGCGAAAAATTTATATCTACGTTTACCATCTCTCTACCGGCTCGAATTTCTCTCTTTACTTTTACTTGTCCTATCTTCAAAGTATTGTACCAATGGAGATATCACGATAACGGCATATGCCCGACAAAGCGACCGCACGGGTGGTTCCCTCGTTTCACTCTCCGATCTCTGATTATTTATGTAGCCGACTGTAGCACCGTTTATATGGTATAAGGGTCCGTAATTGAAGAAGCAAGTGTAAGGTAGCGCTTGCGTAATGCTCTCTCGACGATGCTCTTATTGTTGCCCGCCACGTGTTTACGGTACGTGGGTGGTGCATGTAGAAACAATAAAAGAATACGCGTACAACGAGGGAGTTCAGTAACGACGCGATTCGCCGAATTATCGGACGTGCAGTTGGAACTCTCGTAAGTTAGTGGCGTGAAATTTTAACGAGTTCGCAGAAATTATCCGTCCCCTTCAAGCGCATCCATCTTTTCGCAGATTGCAGAAAGATTCATGAGGCTTTTACGAATGAAACGTATCTTTCAACAGATCGTTCACATATCGTAATTTTCCGTAACCGAATTGCCAATAACACGCGACGTGATTTTATTATTCTTTAAAGTGTCACCTTTTCAACCCGATAAATTTTGATTTAAAAATCGCTCCGTAATTTTAAATTACTCTTTCAGTTAATCATAATTTACCGCGTTACTCAACGCGTTATTTCATTGCGCTCCATGAAAGAATTTGGAGTAAGATAAACGTAACTAACTGGAACAGAATGCAAAGTGGTAAATTCGATCGAACGAGACAGGTCACGAAATTGGGCGTGCGACTAATTAATCAGGGTGGGTTACTCACTCGAGGCAATTGACTCCTCGCGTGACAAATCTTAATTGAAAAAACATACGCGATTCATCGGCACTTGGGAACAGCCATCAGTTCAGTGAGTTAGTGTGTCAATTATATCATATAAGCCTGCCATAAAGACTACGAAACACCCGGCATTTAACCCATCGCCATAGCTTGTTTAGATTGCACGCTCATAAATATTATAGCAGATTATTTTTTTGAAGGTATATCGCTCCTGTTATCAAGCTTTTGATTATTTCTATCTTTCTCTCTCTCTCTCTCTCTCTCTCTCTCTTCCTTTGTTTTAATTAAGAGTTTATCAGTGCGCACGTGCATTTTATGTACGTCGCAGTGTACATTATTTAGTTATGCTGTAATTAAGCTGCAGAGAAATATCAAGTGCTGAATATCAGATCTTCAAATATACTGAGAAAAATGTATTTGATATTTATGACTATAATTGAATGTTAAATAATTATGGTAAAAACCTATATTTTTATAGTTATTATTGATATAATATTAAATTAATGATGATACTGTTATATTGACTATAATTTAAATTTAATTTAAATACAATTTATAAGTAATAATTATAATTATCTTAACATTTAATTATAAATAGTTATAAATATCAAATATTTTGTCACTGTAGTTGCCTAAGAAAGACAGCCTTATTAAATCTGTACTTGTACGATAAGAGCAATTTATGTAAAACTATATTATTATATACACTAATGATGCAGCTCTCTCTCTCTCTCTCTCTCTCTCTCTCTCTCTCTCTCTCTCTCTTTCTCTCTCTCTCTCTCTCTCTCTCTCTGATATATTCGAACGCGTGTCAAATTAATGATTAGATAAATGAAAAGAATTGCACAAATTATAATTGGAATTGTGCGGTGCTGTTTTTCAAATGAAGAAGCGAGCAACATGCAGATCTAACGAGAGAGATCAGGTGTCGGTAAAATCTCGTATCTCCATCTAAACGGACGGCAGAATTCACGCGCGCGTGGCTAAATTACACGTGGGTATACGCTGTTTTATTGAAATTGCCGGGGAAAATCGTTGCATATTTGAATGCGTTCCAGTTACACGATTCATTCAGGCCCGCAAGTTTCAATGTCGACCTTTGCCGAGTCAAGAGCGAATCTTACGTAATAGACGCTTTAAAAGGAACCACGAAAGGTATGCGTGTCCGAGCAGATAATATCGCTTCTAAGCGGATATATGCCAAGATCTACGCTCACAAAAGAACTCACGTGAAAAAGGTTACATCCTTTAAAACAAATTCTCACGGGACATGACTAAATGTTAAACAAATTGTCTCAGAACTGTCGCTTACATCAGAAGCTTTAATTAATCGTTTTATCCTGAGAAGCAGTTTGGTAAAAATTGCAAAAGGTAGAAAAACGTGAAACTGTCCGAAGTTTTTGTGTTATAAATGATTAAAGATAAGAAGAAAATCCTCAACGAGATAGAATAGAAGTATATTACCGAGACGATTAGATCATCTATAAATTGACTCCAATAAAACGTTAAGTTAGCCAGGCAGATGGCTAAATTAAAATTAAAGTTTTAAGAAAAACTCGAAGAAAATAGTATGTTGGTTGTACACTGAAAAAAAGTCTGGTTATAACTACCAAATGTATAGTGAAATAGTATCAATTAAATATTTTGTCAATATAACCAAAAATAATTTTATTTTACTAAATGTTTAATGAGTATTGTCAAATCTGGTATAAGTTACTATTTAGAAATATTTAGAAAAGTAAAATTATTTTTGGTTACATTGATCAAATATTTAATGGATACTATTTCACTATACATTTGGTAGTTATAACCAGTCTTTTTTTTTAGTGTAATTAATTTTAATTTTCCAATACCTTTTTAATACTTCAATTAATGCGTGTCTACAAAAGTAGCGCTCTTCGCGCTAGCACAGGATCAAGGTGACGAAGAAAAATTATCATCGCTCGAAGTTATGCAATTGGCGTGTAATAAACTCGCCGATAACGTAAACGAACGTTACAGTGTATCGCAATAAAATTGTCGTTAACGGTGTTGCCCTTGTCGCATTATCGACTTGTCAGCTGGCGCACATAAGCTGTCGGGCTCGAGTCACAAGCTAAACGCGTGAAAGATCGACTGTCCTACAGTACATGTATGTACGTCATCGTTCGATAAGACGTCGGTATGCTTTATCGACTTGGCTGTCAATTTCTTGGCGCGGCGCTAGAGAAAATCGTGAGAAAAATTCGCGGTCCCACCGAGTGGACGGATTTCTTCATATTCGTGAGATAAACGTGAATCTCTCGGCCCGTAATTCGAAACTGGAAAGGATACTGCGTATCTGCCGCTGCGACCTGATCCCCGAGGAGGAAACCCGATCGGGCTCGTAAGACGATCTCCGAAGAATAAATTGTATCATTAACGGCGCGGCGCCGATCGTGTCGATCGCTGAATCCCGATGCTGCATCCCCGCCTTGTTGATTAGAACGATCATGGGTCGGCAGCTCGAGTGAGTAGTGTTCCACAAGCGCATCACTATTCGATATCAGACACGCGCGTTAGCTGGAACCCGCGCAATTAGACGTGCAAATACGTCGACCCATCAGGTTTCGCCGAACTGTTTAACCGGCTGTTATTCATGGATGTGCGAATTGCAAATGGTCGCGCGTCGTTAAAAGTGTCGTTAGGGACGCGATTACCGAGCTCTTGACACCTACCGCTCTTATTGTAGGAGGTTGCTACTATTTCGAACGATGTAATGTCAGCGTTCCGTCTCTTTGCGAAATTCGATTCTTTCAATTGGAAACGCAAATTGTATTTAGTAATCTCTCTCTTCGTCACGTTCCTGCGTGACTACTCTGATATGTCTTTGCTTCGTAACTTTTCGAAGAAGAATTCCGTCGATTTCGCTTCGCAATCCGATAATTCGACGGTGATTAAATGGCATTCGCGCTATGGCCACCATTTGTTCGCGTATGCCGAGACCCGAGCATCTCCGACGTCAATTGCTCGTACGACAGGAAATACACGCGTTTCAGCGGGGTTTAATCATTAGAAAAGCGGGACTATAATACACACACGAGAGTGTGACCTAATCCTCAAGTTACCAGAATACAAATTGCCGTGTCACGAACGGTCGCCGGAGTGCGTTACGGCTTCGCTCCTACACAGGATACGGTCATAGACGGGCCAGTGAATCCTATTCGCGCGTCATTGACCGACTGACTGTTATGAGCGAATTTTTCCGCTCCACTTTAAATAAGGATTACTGCTGAACGAGATGCGGCCCGCTGAATCAATAGAGATTGCAATTCCCGTGCGCCTCCGTCGTGCCGTGGGAGAATAATATCGGACTTTAATCACTGAGATTAATTTGCAATTTGTATCTTGCGAGATGATGCAACAAATTTGATTCATAGAAAAAGATCTGCGTGTTGTTATATTCTTTTCAAGAATAAAAAAAAATAGAATAAATCAGTTCAATTTACAAAAGACGTAATAAATATTTTTCAATGCAGTTTCATTCAATTTATTGCATCATCTTATGACTAATTTAATTGGTTCGCTTCGATTTTCCACTTCAACTTGTTTGCAGGGTATCATGCGGTCGATCAGCGTAATTATACCTTTTTTCCCATCAAATCACACTCACGGCCAGCCAGTTAACTGACGCAATCTTAATTCGAGATATTGCGTATGAAAAATCGAATTTAGAAGGAGAATAGCTATAGCGAGGAAAAACTTCGCGATGTCTCAAGACACAATAAAAATATATAAAACACACAACTAATTCAGATAAAGAAGTTTTCGAAAATAAAACCAATAATAACATGGTGGAATTCTAAGGAAAACAATCATTCCAATTTCCTTAAAATGTACGAAAAATTAAATCTTAAGTAACGTTTTCTTCTAAAATGTTCCTACTGTTTTTCAACGGCGCGCAGTGAGATGAAATACAAATCTAACTGAACAAAACTCCAATTTTTTTTAAATAATAAAATTCTAAAATGAATAATGAAGAAGAATTTTTGTAATTTCGCTAATTTCGAATTTAAATTTAGATTAGAAAATAAGCGTCCGTTGATACGGCTCATAGGGCTTAATAGGGCTCACTAACTGAATTTTGTTATAATTTATAATACAAAAGTTACTTTATTATAACATGCCATGTGTGTGTGCTAATAATAAACAGATTTTTTAATTTGATACAAATTAATTACAATTGTATAATTCTATTTCAATATCTAGCAATGTATCTTTCAAATTAAAAAAAAAGGAATTCTCTAAAAGTTGTACATCGTTTCTACTGTGTTTATATTGTGTACTATAAAGGATAATCATGATATATTTTCTTTAGATAAAACTGGATGAATCTTTTTCTACTTTATAGTACTAATCACAATAAAATAATACTTTTATTAAAAACTAAAGGAACATAATTTTAAAGAAACACAAAAATATTAAAATTTCAATATAAAAATATGTTAATTCTGCAAAAGCACAATGCGTTTTTTAGTAAACAATTGTTCTTAGAAATCAATTATTGTAGGTGGCAATATCAAAATGTTTCTATCAGCTTTATTATGGTAGAATCTGCATTATACAAGTAAATAATAATTTACCATGTTGTTTGATTCATTTAAAAATTAATTATTTTAATTTTATCTAGGTAAATTTCTGCTTCATCCAACAAGGTTGCGTACATCCAACAAAAGTAGTATTATTAGGATATAGTAAAGTATTGTTTACTTGTATAATGTGTCCTTTTTATGCTTGGTGGGACATATATGTCTCAATTTTTCAAAAATATCTTCACAAAATAAAGATAGCGACCTCTTCTGCTTTTAAAGATGAAAGATAGTTTTCATAAGTAAATCGACACCTTTGTGAGTTTCACCCTTTGGCCTGCATACCTCGTCAAATATTCATAAAACGGAATTTTTATTCTGTCAATCTTATGAAAAATGTATATACCACAAAAATTAAGCTACTAGCTAGTTCATTTTAAAGATCATTATAAAAAAATCGCTACTTAATTTCAAAATGACAGATTTAATGTGGCAGATCAAAATGCTAAATTTTGTTATATCACGTAAATGATATATAAGTGATATATATAATATATAAATGATATATAAATGATATATACGTTTTTGAGATCTCTGATAACGAATTAAAATGCTAAATTTTATTGAATTTTGGTCCGCTATATTGAGTTCATCACTTTTAATTTTGAAATTTTGATTACATATTCATAATCAGCGATCTGTACAATCTTTAGCAAGATGTGAATTAAATACTAATTATTTCCAGAAAAAAAGTCAGATAAGAAAAGACTGAACTGTAAATTTTCATTTATTACATATAAAAACATTACGTAACGCTATATTTGATAAACTATGTCTTTATTGTCTAGAGGTAATATAGAGTTAATTTTTAAAAAATTCGATATTTTTCTTGCATTGGCGGAAGTCAAGAAAACAAGGATTAATAACATAAACTATTGCTCGCGACCTAAAGATAGTCCCCGGGTAATTTGTATATTTGCATCACGGTGGCTATCTTGATGTACGACGTTTATAATATCAAATGAAATTTCCATATGTATCGTCACAATAATTGAATTCGAATTCTCCAATAACTATGTTTGATAATCTCATTTTATAAAGCTGAGAATCGATAAAATCGAAGTAACAATTCCATTAAAGGGCCTAGCAGGATAAATATGTGTATGCTGTCCCAGCACGAATCTGGTCGAGATTTTTACCATAAGTTGGTAGTCATGTAAAACTAAATTTCCCAAAAGATTATATCTGAAAAAATTTTTTGTGGGAGTTATGGGGATAAAACTGAAAATTAAAAAAATGAAATTTCTCTTCAATGGATGAACCGATTTCGACGAAAAAAAATATGTTATGGGGATCAACAAAGCGGTGTTTAAAAAAAATTATGAAATTTTTTTTCGAAAAAGAACCAGTTGAAAAAAAAATTCAAAATTTTTTCAAATTTTTTTTTTTATTGTATGTACTTGAAATACTATCACCATTTTTTACTAAAAACATCTTCAACTTATCTAGTATAACATATTAAATTTTCAAAATCAATTGGAAGGGTAGTACATAGTTTAAAAAATTGAAGATTGTCAGTCGCATGCCGCGATTTGTCGGACGCAGCACAATAGATAAAACATCACAATATTCATCTATTTTGTCATTTGAACTGTTCCTGCGATTNATTGTTTTTTCTTTCTCGTTTCATTTCTCACATTCATTAATTTTTCGGTTGAACGAATAAGTTATATGTAATATTCTTACTCTTCGACAATTTAACTGTTTTTTACTTGACTACTATCTTCAATTGACTTTCATAACTTTGTATTCAGAACATTTCTCATGTTTTTCGATCTTTAAATGTTTCTATTATCTACTACTCAGGATTATAAGTAGCTTTTTTTGCTTTGTTTTGTTTTACTTTAACTATTTTAAATGTTTATTTGATTTAAAAATAAAAAGAGTTTAATTTTTTTCATTTAAATGAGTGTTTTGCATTTTTAAATCAAATAAACATTTAAAATAGTTAAAGTAAAACAAAACAAAGCACAAAAAGCTACTTATAATCCTGAGTAGTAGATAATAGAAACATTTAAAGATCGAAAAACATGAGAAATGTTCTGAATACAAAGTTATGAAAGTCAATTGAAGATAGTAGTCAAGTAAAAAACAGTTAAATTGTCGAAGAGTAAGAATATTACATATAACTTATTCGTTCAACCGAAAAATTAATGAATGTGAGAAATGAAACGAGAAAGAAAAAACAATTGAAGATCGCAGGAACTGCAAAGTGCCAGTTCAAATGGCAAAATAGATGAATATTGTGATGTTCTATCTATTGTGCTGCGTCCGACAAATCGTACACGGCATACGATTGACAATCTTCAATTTTTTAAACTATGCACTACCCTTCCGATTGTTTTGAAAATTTAATATGTTATACTAGATAAGTTGAAGATGTTTGTAGTAAAAAATAATGATAGGTATCTCAAGTACATACAATAAAAAAAAATTTGAAAAAATGTTGAATTTTTTTTCAACCGGTTCTTTTTCGAAAAAAAATTTCATAATTTTTTTTAAACACCGCTTCGTTGATCCCCATAACACTTTTTTTTCGTCGAAATCGGTTCATCCATTGAAGAGAAATTTCATTTTTTTAATTTTCAATTTTACCCCCATAACACCCATAAAAAAATTTTTTCAGATATAATCTTTTGGGAAATTTAGTTTTACATGACTACCAACTTATGGTAAAAATCTCGACCAGATTCGTGTGGGGACAGCATACACATACTTATCCTGCTATGCCCTTTACATAAATTTGCATTAAATGAGATTATCGTTCGCAACGGTATAGATAATAAATCTATGTATAAAAATATGTAACTTGAATTAGGAAAATTAGATACAGATGTAAAAGGAAGTAATTTGCATTGAAAAAATCAAGCTAATCATTTGATTGGAGACTAAATTGAGGAATTCTGTAATAGGCAATTAGGCAAAGGACAAAAGTTTGTCCATCATTGCTTCGTAATCCGCAGGATACGCGTAATCGATAACCGGGTCGGGGTGTAATTATGCCCGGCATAACGCTGTAATGGACTCGGGACGTACAAAATGAAAATTGGCGGAATATTATGTTGCTGAGGTAAATTATTGCCATCATTGAATTACAGCGCATAAAGGCGAGTAGTCTGTAAGCCGCGAAAATTGTGCGCGAAACGGAGGTGATTGTGCAACACTCGCTCGTAATGCGCCGTAAATCCATGAATGAACCAGAAGCTTCCATATACATCAGCTGTTGATTGATGATGTAACCGGTGCCTATGTAATCGCCACGTGTCCGACATTACTCGCAAGAAAAGATATCGATTGCATCAATAATTTCTTAAGGATTTCTACAGATAGTTAAATAAATGCTTCTGCAAATCTTCTAGAGATCCGAAAAGAGAGAGAGAGAGAGAGAGAGAGAGAGAGTAGCCGCGCTTATCAACGAACTTAATTCGATTTGTAACAACACTGAGATAAATAAAGCCACTCGAATGCTTTTGAACACAAAGACAAATCATCCAGATTACTCAGCATCTAATCCGAGTTCCGGGAAAATTATAAATGACAATGCAATGCATCGAATGCCCTGAAACGATGACGCAACCGTTCGTGGATCGAAGATTACGAGGATAAGTGACGTCGTCAAAGACATTTCAAATGCGAGGGCGGCTCTTCGCGATTCCTGGAAATGTCGGAGAACCCCCAAGGCGAGGGCGACAAGATCACTGGATATAGTTTGAACAAGACGATGACGCAATTGCGATGACAATGGGTCCGAGTGACGTCGCGTCGGGACTCGAAGAGCGCGAAAGACGACCCTCTTAGAGCCGTTCGGAGGTTTCTAGAGGGGTGGTTCGCCGTTGGCGCACAGGTACCGGAGTGACGGGTATGTCCGCGAGAGGAGTTTGTGGACAGTCTGACTGGGAAAGTCACGGATCGATAAACTTGCGCTTGCTCCCTCCGGCGCGCCGCCGACACACACAGAGAGAGGCTCGTGTATCCCCAAACTAGTTTTAAGGAGGCGTGCATGCATGCGAGCACGATGCGCGATCGCGATCAGTCGCGATGTAACCGCAGCGTGAAACGGCCTCGCACCAGGCCATCGGGTGACCACCATCAGATGCTGGACGTGGGCTGATCTCGCGCCGAAGAAACGATCACCGGGCCACGAAGCCGGCGATCAGCGACCTGGGCAGAGCGGGGGGGGGTCCGACGGTGGACCTCGTGGGAACGCCGGGGGTCCGTCTGGGACCACGCCTGAGGATCCAGGTACGAAGGGACGGAGCAGCCATTCGGAGAAGCTGGAATTTGATCTGACCCAACGGGGCGTTTTAAAGAGGAAACAGGATTTTATTTTAGACACCAGACTCGTAAATCACATTTCTATCAGCGAAAGAATTTCCGGAGACTAGTATTCAGTCGGCTCAGATAGATTTTCGCGCGCAGCTAACAGTTTTAAGTCATGAGTAGATCGTAACAGCTGATGCAGAATACAAATGAAACCTTGTGCGCTTGAGGATTAAAGCGACAGAGGTAAAATAATTGAACAGTTCAGTTCCGTAACGATCCACTTTATGAGAATTCGAAAAAATTATTTTAAAAAGGAAATGTTAAAATTTAAAAAGATAAATTGCGATTAATTTTTGCCAAGTGTTGGAAAAATTTTTTAAAAATTGCTATCGAAGTCTTTGACTTTCTGCGTACACCGCGGCCCACTCTCTTCAAGCCAACTTACTTTTACTTCACGCGTACAAAACGTTGGATTCAATTCGACGAGGCGAGACATATGTTCGATATCGTTATCTCGATTACACACAGGTAGCCGCTGATAAGTTTCGTCATCGCGTTCCCAAAGGTCCATCCCTATGAGAGTCGCGAGAAAATAAAGAGAAACGGTCGGAGCTAGACGAAGGTCGGACTCACCGTCTGCGGGAACGCGTTTTTCCCGCCGCGTGTCGGCCGCTACCTGTTCGCCGATTATTCAGGAAACCGCGACGGACGAAGGACGCGAGATGCAGATTAGCATCCGAGCGCTCCGTCGAGGCTCTCCGACGAGAAGAGGCTTGATTGCGCTCGTGGGTTAAGGTCACGAGAGAACTCGTGCGATTCGCGCGATGCAACGTGCTTTCCGGAGCCGCCGTCGCCGGTCGGTCGATGCGTGACGCAAGGTGCAGCTGATCAGACAAATGAATATCAAATGCGATAGCGCGGGCGATCGTCGCGCGGCTGATGCGACATTGATCTTTATCGATCAGCCGGCGGCCTAGTTGCATCTCGATTGCCGCGATTAAATTTGCTTCAGTTGCGCCTCATTTGAGTAACTCACAAGGTTATTACTACTAACAGTAATAAAAATGGAGCTCCTAATCATAATTATTTTATCGTAATTATATTCACAAACACTTTTCTCTTAGTATAGAGAATTATTGATTCATACACTGAGAGAAAGAACACTTTTAGACAAAACATTTTATTTATTGTAACATAAAAAAATTATTTACTCGGTGCGTTCTCATTTACTTGCAGTCAAGTTAGAAATGTTCTTAATTATAATATTTATGTAAATAAAATGAAGAAATATAATTTTTAATCAAGTAATTTTTTCTTCCAGGTCTAGAAAATATTTACTGATCATGTTTATAATCAGATTTTTTTTAATCTAAGAAAGCAATTTAATGAAATTTAATAATATTATTACTTTATTTGTAAAATTATTATTTAAATGTAAAAAATATAAAAAAATGATATACTTAAAGTAATATGTCTATTTACTTAAAAGTAAATATTTTTACTTAAATAGAACAAATGCTTGCATCAAAATATATGGTTTTAAGAAACTGTATTTTTTTATTTAAAAAATTTTTCTCTCAATGTATAAATTCCGTTCTAATTAATAAAACTTAATTTTTATATTTAAAAATGTTACAATAAATTTTTATCTATTATATATTCTCTATTATTCTCCACTTGCAATAGATAAAATAATTGGTCGTTGTGAGTAATACTGGCTTCTCAGAAACAAAAATTAATGTGACGCATCTGCAAAAAAATATAATCAAACGGAATCGATAGGAATCATAAAAAGCTGCGCGTCCCTAATTATCAAATCACAGAATAATGAATAGATTGTATAGTTAATAGACCTATAAACACAATATTATTATTATTATTAACATTATAACAGTAATTATAAAAATTGAGCTCCTAATTATAATTATTCTATCATTCAATTATAATCACAAACACCAAACACTTATCTTTCAGTGTATAGAAATATTAATTCATATGCAAGTTTTGTTCTAATTAACAAAACTGAATTTTTATATTTAAAAAACATTATAATAAATTTTTATCCGTTATATTCTCTATTATTCTCCACTCGCAATAAATAAAATAATTGGGTATCGTTGCGTAATACTTATTTTTTAGACAAAGTGATTTAGAAATTACCTTTGTTCTGCTCAAAAAATAACCGGAATTATCTATTTAAACAAAGCAAACCAAAATCAAAATTTCTTTTTGCCGTTAAATGACATAACTGTACTCGACTTTCATATGGAATTTCAGTGCAATATATCAATTTATTTATGGCAGTTTATATTAGTCAACTTTTGGTACTTACAACAATTTTTTTTACAGCCTCTGTCAACTTAAACTTCGCTTTACACGAAGTGATAATTTAAATTTTGAATACAGGAAAGGCACAGGGAACCAAGTCTAGCGAATGCGGTGTTTAAGAAATAATATTTGTTGAGTTTTTGGCCAAAAAGTTGCGTACCAGAATTAATGTGTGAGATGGTAGTACAAAATCTGTTACTTTTTCACAAATCTGGCCGTTTTTTAGACGAAGAGAAATCAGCTATTTTTAAATAATTTTGAGCAGATCGTCTCACGCAAACGCCTCGCATGACGCTTAAGTACCATAATAACGTCTTAACGACATTTTGACATCAAATAAGCTTGCTATTTGGATAGAATTCCTTATTGACTATTTGACCGTTATTTGACTGTTTCTTTGATTTTGGTTCAACCGCTTCATTAAAATATAGACAAAATCCAGGTACTTTTTGAGCAGAAGGTATAATGGAACTTATTTATGAATCAACCTAATAAATATTTATTTACGGAATAAATAACATTTCCACATCTGCTTGCTTATACATACAGTCATGGTACTTTAACGTATGGGATTTTTTTTTTCTTTAAAGTCACAGTGCGACGTAGACTGTCTCAAGGTACCGATGTTACAGTTAAGATTATAACGCGAAAATGTTCCTCGATACGATTTGGCCTTAATCAAACCACTCTCGCGATTGCAATTTCACGCGTAAGGTCACCGCACGATTGAACATCGTTATCGTCATTGACGTACGTTATTTGCTATCGATACCGAAGATTTCAAATGCAGATAAACCAAAAATCTGACGTTCTCGCGTGCAATCTGATTCGATCGACAAGATTGATTATAATAAGAGGAAAATTAACTGGATCACAGCGCCGCAATAATAACATATTATCTATGTCATCATTCATGTAAATTATTTTAATTGCATAATGCAGCACACACGTGCGTTACGTGAGATACCGATTACCGCGAAACAAATTATCGCGATTCCTTCCGAGGCGGAACTGAAGCGGGAGAAAATTGAGCGTGTTAGATGTTAATTAGAAGTACACGTGTATGAGACGCGTCTATTCGCGATACTATTTGCATGACACACGCGATAAAGACTCGTAAAAGCGGCGCACAATCACGGAATCACGTAGTCGATGTGCCTCCGCACACATGGCGATATGTTTCACGATATCGTTTCGCAGGTGCGAAAATTTGAAGATTCTACAATCACTTAGGAATCTATATCGCGAGATCGATTCTCGAGTAATTTAAATTCAATTTACGATGATCAGAAAACGCTCCGAAGTGAATCTTCAGAGTTTCATAAAGTTTGTGTGCAAAGAATCCGTCCGCGGGAAATTATCTGGCAAATGCACCGACTTCGATGTCGCGAAGGCGCTTCGAAAGGTGTCATTTTCCTCAAATTAGAAAACTATCGCAAATCTAACGCGCTTATGATATCGAGCGGGCTTTTGAATCTTCTTGAAAAGCGACTCAAAGAAGCTCCGATTAATTCGCTCTACTAATCTCGCAAGTAGATTAACATAACGATTGTTTGGCAGTGGTCCTCAGGCAGGAAGAGGCTGCTCACCTTTCTTCAATTGGCACGTCGCTGGATGATTCACATTTTGATTTTCGCCGTGATTAACAGTTCCTGAATCTAATCAGCAAGAAAAAGAGAGAGAGAGAAAGAGAAAGAGGGAAGAGAAAGATAGTCGCTCTCGCTGTGGCATAAATGACGTAATTTACGTTATTTGTGCCCTGAAATACAACCGTCGTCGTCGTCGTCGTCGTCGTCGTCGAAGTCGTCGTCGTCGTCGTCGTCGTCGTCGTCGTTGTCGGCGGCGCGAGTCTTATCATTCTCAAAGGAGAATGGTTGTATATTCGCGGCAGCGAGTATCACGCAGCTCTCAGTAGGAAGATGATAGAGGGCCAGGTGCATCAACATCCGGTACGAGTGCCGCCCGACAAGCCACAGCCGCTCCAGACCGCCAATACCGGCGTCAAGTTCGAAAAGTACGTTGAAAAGTATTGTGTGAAAAAGGGAGAGACCGAAAAAAAGTTTTTTCGGTCTCTCCCTAGAAGAAATGACGCGGCCAAAGTTGTCGAGTTGAAAAAACGCGAATCGGCGTTTTCGAGCGCCAAAAAGCAGCGAGCGAGTGACAGCGCTCGGCATGGGACCGCGAATTAAAAACAAATTATGTGACAGAATTAATCGTGGATTTACGATGCATGTGCAAGATGATCGATCGCACGCACGCATGCACGCCACGCACTTCTCATTCATCCGGCATCGATTCATCTCGCATCACTTGATCCAAATGTCTGTTTTTTTCTTTTTAATTTTATATCATTAAAGAGAAGTGACCTTTGATCGCGCGGTTTTAATTATTCCAATAATAATGATTTAACGCAATAATTTGACGTGACGATCGATCAACGTATAAAGATTTCTAAAAATCAGATACTGTCTATTTTTTACAATATAACAAAATATTGCTAAATTATGTGCAAGTTGCAGAAAAATTTTATCAAGTGCTGTTCTGAGCTTTACGTTATTTTTTAAATAAATATCAATATTAATTGGTCTTATTCTGCGGTTTATGAAGTGAAAAAGACTGTACTACAATGTAACATTCCATCAGTCCGTCACTAAACCGCAGAATGACATTTGGCAATCTCGTTCCAAGGTACTGATATGTAAACCGTAACGATTCGGGCTTATCGTCCATTGACGACCGTAACCAAAGGGTTAATGAGAACTCTCCGGCTGAAGAAGAAGGTTTAACCAGTGGAGATCTTCTTTCTGTCGGCAGTGAGCAATGTAAGGAGCCCCTGCTTCCGGAAAAGCAGAACTCTCACAGGATGACACCGACCGATGGCCGCTCGCGAACCACCTCCGAATCGAAGGACACCGCGAACGCCGCTACCACCAACGTCGACGGCATCACCACGACCACCAATGGACAGGCAACAGCGGCGAATTCCACCACCGAGGACTGCCTCGAGGTGACCATGTTCGACGAGGGCGTCGACGGCGGCCGGCTGCCGGACGTCGTCGCCGAGAGCAAGATCTATGGCGTGACCGAGGAGGAGGAGCAGCCCGAATCGTACTTGGCGATCACCATCCAGGTCTTCATACCCTTCCTCATCGCCGGCCTGGGCATGGTGGGCGCCGGATTAGTCCTCGACCTCGTCCAAGTACGAATGGAGTTTACCCCTCGTGATAAACCCTCGCATGCGGACGATCCTGGAAATATTTTATGTAGGAACGTCCGTATGCATCGCAGAAATTCACTCTGCCACACGCGATCGTGTCGTTCAATAAAACATTCAATTCATACAACAACAACCTGACGAACTTAGTGATGAACTTTTTTTAATTCTTTACACTGAAAAAAAAGTTGGAAAAAATATTTTCTAAGTTTGAAAATAAATTATTTGATATTAGATAATATTTATTTAAATCAAGGAAATGATGTTAAAATAAATATATTTACTTAAACATAAAAAATTTTTATATAACATCGAATATTTTAATTATAAAAGCAGGCGAATGTTTGAGGATAGAAAAGTAAAGGATTTGCTTAAAATTAATAACAAAATTTCAACTTTAGCTCCATTTATTTTATCAATCTTTTATATTTAAAAGATTAATAAATTGATAAAATAATTCGATATTGTACACTGAAAAAATTTTTTTGTTTTTAAGTAAATCTGTTTATTTTAACAATATTTTTTTTATTTAAATAAATATTAGCTAATACAAAATAATTTATTTTTAAACTTAGAAAGATTTTTTCAAACTTTTTTCAATGTAAAGAATTAAACAAAATTCGACACTAGATTCGTCAGGTTGCATATTGAGGAAAATCTACTTGAAATTAATATAATCTTGATAGTATTGACTCTACTTTGTCACACTGAAAAAAAAATTTCTTGAAAAACTAAAATATTTAGTTCGATACGTGCAACTAAATATTAAGTCGATTTAATTAAGTCTTGTTTAAAAAATTTGAATGGTTGACACGAATAAAATATATCTTTTTTTATGCAACTAAATAACTATTGAATCAATTTAATGTTTATCGTTAATCGTATCGGACTAAATATTTTAGTTTTTTAACAAATTTTTTTTCTCAGTGCAGTGAATTATCGCGTTCTCTTGCAGCACTGGGTGGTCTTCGAGAAGGTCAACGAGCTCATGATTCTGGTACCGGCGCTTCTGGGGCTGAAGGGTAATTTAGAAATGACTCTGGCGTCGCGTCTTTCTACTCAAGCGAATCTCGGACACATGGACCTGCCGAAGGAGCAGTGGCATATGATCATCGGGAATCTCGTCTTAATACAAGTGAGTGACAATCATTAATTCGATCGGACTGAANGCGAGGGAACAAAAGATCCTCGATTACTTTTATTTCAATTTCTTTCTTTTCGTTTGTGCGATTTCAGAAAGAGAAATTAAATTCTGTCATATAGTTACGCGCAATAGATCAAGTTCTTTCTCTCTCTCTCTCTCTCTCTCTCGTCTTTTTTGCGATAATCGACGCAAATGCAATTCGTCGGCTAATTCACGAGTATACATCCAAAGTACACAATCGTGCGAAATAACACAGGGGTTGTCGACAGCCGCGTCAGACGCGTTATTCTGGCACAAAGTCCCAAAGCAAATCTCGCGCCTTTTCAGCCGCGGGAGTTTACTTTCGCGAAACTGGTTCTAACTAGATGTTCCACAATTAAACGCCGATATTTGCCGTTTGTCATACGAGGGGACTTAATACCGTCGAATACATTGCGAAACGCATATTGGCTCGCTTCGGCGCCGCGTATTTTTCCTCCTGGAGCCTCTCTTCTCGGAGCCTGCCCGACTTCTCGGCTCCTCTCGCGCGTTCGCCACGTCTCGCTCAGTAACTATGCGACGCAACGCGCGGAAAAATTCTGCGCTATTAATCACCCGGCCTCTTATCATCTAGCATCCTTATCATCTAGCGTAAATATATCCACTTGGAATTGGGTGTTTTTTGGGGTTCAAGTTCAGCCTCGTCTATCTTCGCAGCGGCGATTAGCCGTGACTCTCGCGCGACTTCGCTGACCGGTAATGATCGATGAAATTACCGTGAACGACCCGCGAATCTCGAAGAATCCCTGCCGTCTGCCGACATCGCTGTCGATACATCCTAGAAATCGTAAATTGGCAGAGAAAACATCGCGGGCAATTTGACCCGTGGTTAACGGCTAATTGTGAAACGAGCCAGCGACATGATTCCGGGAAAGCGAGCAACGTTTCTCCTAGCCGCTCAACTTACAATTAGCGAATCGAGCTACGCGCGCTCCGCCCGTCTTATCATTGGCGCCACAATTTTATTTTATTATGTGTTCAACGGTGACGATGATAGACGACGGCCTTCGAGAAGCCGACTGTTTACCGTATGATCCCTCAGTAGCGAGCATGAGCTGGTTACCTCATGAGACACATCGCGCGATAAACGACGCATACGCTTCAACGAGCCTATTTAAAGCATCAACGATTATCTAAATAGGATCGGCAGACATTTGAAATCGACGGTAAATATTGAAGACAATTCCCGAAATACGCGAAGAACCGCAGTCAAGCGAGACGAATGAATTTGCAATGCGAAATTTAAAACGTATTTCAGAGAATTAATTCGAATAGAATTTTAAAAAGCTTAATTTTGCCAATTATACAGAAAATTAATGCAATCGAACGATTATGCTAATATAATGTGTATTATAAAATTCTCAGAATTATTAAAATTCTACAGATCAAGAATTCTTTAGCTTGCGGCTGATTCTGTTTTTTCTTTTTTTCCAATTTTAAAATATTTAGAGATATTCATCGAATTCAGTTTATTGACGCACAATTACGGATGTTTTGACTATAAAATACGAACTAAAAATTATCGAAACTTAAAAACTGAAGACTTGTTAGATTTATCCTTTTTTTTCTTATTCAATAACAAAAAATGTTCACGAATGCTTAAATTTTGGCTCTAAAATCAGTAAATCTGCAAAAAAGAAAATAACAAAAAAATTCGGTTTTATAATGGATTTTGTAGCGATGATTCTATTTTATTACAGTTTTAGATAAATAACTTTTAAATGAGTAAGTGAATCTAAATGAGTCTTTGCATATTTATTAGTTTTATTAATATATATAGAAAGTTTGATTTATTAAGTCATAGTGCTATTTTCTTATCAAAATTGCAAATAAATAAGATACGTGAGCCAAATAAAACCTACCCTACCTAATTTATTTTATTTTTTTATAAACCCTATTTATGGAAATATTGAAATAATAAGTGAGAATAAAGTGTTTATTTCAATCACTCACAGAAATAAAATTATTTTCCATGAAGAACAATAATAAATAAACAAACAAAAATTTTTTTTTAACTTTGACATTAGGACTTATTAAATGCTTGTGTTTTTAATAAAGCCTAAATAAAAAATCGAAAATAACAAAAGAGCTAAACATTATTTTCCATATCACTTTTAAAATGATTAATCACAAAAACGGAATCCCTTAGGATCTACTGTTAAACATCACAATTATCTTTAATTTTGTCTGCAATTAATTTTTTAACTTTTGGTAATTTTTGGCCATTTAAGTGCAATTTTAGCTTTTCAATATATAAATACAAAATGTTTTTACTGTGTTCAATAACTATAACTACTAGAAAAATTAAAGAGACAAGCGAGGGGATTTAATTTCTCTTCAGCCCTCAAGCTTTTATACGTTACTCAGGGCTAAAAGTTACCCTAATCGTGCACAGTGTCAAGCGATAGTGGTGGGTTTCCTGGGTTCCGTGGTGGCGATCGTGATGGGTGCCTTCCGCAACGGCACGGTCTCCCTGGACCATGCCTATCTACTATGTGCCAGCAGTCTGGTCACGGCGTCCCTCGCTTCCTTCGTTCTGGGTCTTATTACCGCGGGCGTCATCGTCTTCTCCCGTCATTGCCATATCAATCCGGACAACGTGGCCACGCCGATAGCTGCCAGTCTCGGAGACATCACGTCGCTGGCGCTCCTCTCGTGGATCGCCACCATACTCTACGAATCCATAGACAAGCAGGACTGGGTGGCACCCCTCGTCATAGCCTGTTACGTCCTCGTGACGCCACTCTGGGTGTGGATCGCCAAAAAGAACAAGTACACCAACGATGTGCTCTACTTCGGTTGGACGCCGGTCATGGTGGCCATGTTGATCAGCAGGTAAAGATAGAGTATTTCTTTGATCTTGTCGATTAAAGGTTGATTATTAGATCTTTATTATATTTCGAGCGAAATTTTTTTCATAGCTGCGGCGGTCTCATACTGGAGTTTATGGTGTCGCGCTTCGAGAACTTGACGGTGTTCCAGCCGGTCATCAACGGCGTCGGCGGGAACCTGGTTGCCGTCCAGGCCAGCAGGATATCGACGGCGCTTCACAAACAAGCCGATTTCGGCACGCTTCTAATCCCACCGGGCCACACGCATCCAGTCATCTTCATCACCCCAATTGCTAATTTTTTCGGGAAAGGTATCCTCTTTCGCTTCTCGATAAATAATCAAGATTCTTCAAGTGCTTACCGGGATTTTCATTGTTTCGTTTCTTCAGGTATACACGCTAGAACCACGAGAGTCCTGATGACGATGGTGATACCGGGCCACATCATCTTCATCTACCTGATCAATTACATGAAGGACGGCAACACGTCGATGACGCCGCTCTTCGTCTTCGTTTACCTCTGCGCGGCGATGCTGCAGGTCGCGGCGCTCCTCTACATCGCCTACATAATGATCCACTGGATGTGGAAGCGGAAGATCGATCCCGACAACTCAGCGATCCCGTATCTGACCTCGATGGGTGACTTGCTCGGGATCAGCCTGCTGGCGATTGCCTTCCAATTTCTGTACCTGGTCGGAGATCAAGATTTCGACGCGCCCTGATCGTAGTAAGAATAATTTTTTATTACGAGCACGCGACTGACGGCGGTCGTGATTATCTTGACGTGCTAGTTTTTTCATTTGCATGCGCCAAAATTGCACCACAGTTGTAATTATTTTTTTTAGAACTGTGTTATTAATCCATTATAACGGCATTAAAAATCAATTACGTCGGAATTTTCATGGCGATAAAACTTTCTAGTGCGTTTCTTCAAACTTCCTTCGATCATAATTTAATGTTTGAAAGATCGGTTTATCGCGTGCTTGACCGACTAAACGACATGCGAATGCTCGAACGAGGCGTGTTGCATTCTTTTTTGCAGGAAGTCGCAAAATTATAGTGTTCTCCGGCGGGCGGGACGTACAAGTTAGAACTGTCGGACCGAAAGGGCATTCCTTACGAGGCTGTGGTCGTCTGAAAGTATTCCATCAAATCCAATCGTCGATCTACCAGTCCGCCGACGGCTCTCACGGACGGACGCAACGGTATTACTTGGTATTAATAATTCATCACTTATATTCCGCGTTCGTCAGGAATTAATTAAAAGGCCTGATATCGAGAGATTGTTGTTCGCATTTTGTGAAAACCGGTCGAATTATCTCCATTATCGATGCGAGCATCTCGATACGTAAGTAATTAACACACACTTTTTTTACGAACGCAAAATACAAGTGGTCGATATCGTTAGTACCTTGTCAAGCTGAGCGAGCGCGTACTCAGGTTTTAATTAGTTGCTAATACATCAGAAGATAATACGAGGTCGGTAGCACGTGGCAAATTAATTCGTCGACTATATATCTAGAAATTACGATTGTATTTTAACGAAGCATGGAATTTCTTCCGAGTCACTCTCTCACTCCGGAATTTAAACCTGAAATTCGAGAATTAATTTCCTCAGGAACGGACGATATATACGGATATTTAATTGACGAATTTATTAAGCAACAGCGATAATTTTGCGGATTACTCGGCAATATATAGCTGACGAAATATCTCTCGAACGCAAAGTCTAAAATTCGCTAAACTCGGAACTTGGGGCTCTCAAGATTCTGGAGTATAATTCTTCGGTGTATTACCAGACAGCGTATTACGGCGTATTAAAAGATTGGCGAACGGAGATTGTCGTATTGTCTGGGAATAATTTACGAAGTTGCATATTAAATTACAATCGCGGGGATTGCGATGGCAATTTAATGTTAGGACTCCGTAATAGTTCGTAGTTCACTCACCCACGGGAGAACTTTAATTCTTTCGCGGAGCACACGTAAATGAAAACACGTATAGTCGTAAATGCCAACGCGTATGTGTCTTCGAATAGTTGCCTTCGTATACGATGAAATTTAGATAGGTATTTAGAAGCTGCCACACGACCTATTTTTGGAAGCTTTGGAGAAGCTCTTGGGGATTTACGCGAAACACTCATGAAACATGTGCCGCATAAAGTCCCTACACTTGCGGTGAGTTTGAAATCGGAATTTGGTCTTCCTTACGCAAATAACTGTAATTCCACGATTTTTTAACCTTCTGAATTATATTTAGTAATGGTATACGGAACATCTTTTGGTTCCGGAGAATAATCGCCTATGATAGAACGCATTGTAGGACTAGAAATGAGCCGATGATGACGTAAATCATCGTGAGTATGAAAGCCAGACGTATTTTTTAAAGATTCAAGCAGATTTTGGAGAATTTATAGAGAGAAATTGGAATTGCGAAACACGCGATGATCGAAGCTTAGCGTTTAAAGCTGACATAGTGCGCAGTTGTTAAGAAATTAATTCACGAATTTTTATTGCATCGAGGGATCATTAGCCGATTGGAAAGTCTGCGCAAAAGAATGAGCCTTAGCGAACTTGCGCGCAAAGAGCATCGCTCCGAAAGGAGATAGTGAGGGGCGGCGTTTGAAAATACACAATGTATTTACGAGTTAACGTTCCCTGGTGGAAATTTTTCATATAATTTTTCAGAATTTTTGCATAACTTCAAGAACATTTCTACGAGTTGGGGAACACTTTTCAAAAGTGTTGGAAAATCTCTTCTAAATTCTTTATCAATATGACATCTGAAGTGATTCCAAAATTTCTCGTTTTATAATTTCCGAAGAAAGCTTAAAATCTTGTTTTAGACGCTTAAAAAATTGTTTTCAGAAATCTTTATTTAAAATATAAAATTCAAAATTAATCCGTTGAGATCACACTTCCAAATAATAACATAACGGTCACATGGGGTCCACTGGACCTCCTGCACAAAATCAGTCGCCATTTGCCAGTTTTCTGATATTTCGTCATAAAAATTTTACTGGACATACCTTGAAGTCTGTTCTTTATCATCCAATAATTTTTTTTTAATTAGAATTTAACATAATGAAAAAATTCAAATAAAAAAAACTGCAAAATTTGACTTTTTTTACAAAAATATTTATAAAATTTTTAATTTTTGAAATAATTCAATAAAAATTTAGGGGTGTATTCTCAAGATAGTATACTTTCAGATAAAAATTAGTTTCATAGAAGGTTTTGAAAAAAGTACATTTATTTTGAAGTTTGAAGTGCTCAATTTTAATAAAAATCAAAGAGATGAGTTGTAAGACGCAAAACGGTAAATACATTTTTTTTCTTAAAAAAATATTGAATTTTATTTATAAAAAGTTAGCGTGGGGTCTTTTGGACCCCTGGTGACCATAACGGGTTAAAATCAAAATTCGCAAATTTAAAATATGAAAAATTCTTAAAAATATGAGACATTGTATGAGAATATTTTTCAACGGTGGTGAGCGATTTAATTCGCGCCCCGACACGAATACAACACACTTCTGTGTTCAAAGAGGTTTCGAGCGATACTTCGATCGATATTAATTTCGGTGCGCCTGACGCGATTCATGCGGATATACGCTGTATAGTAAATTAGTTGATATTTCGTAAAGAGAAAAAGGAGAAGAAGAACGAAAAGGCGTCGTTATATTTCCGTGTATATATTACTGCATAACGTACGTGTTTTACGTACGCTAACGTATATTATAGGCGCCGCGCGTCGGAGACTAATATTTAGTCTCCGCGATAGGGGAGGAGGGATTCACGTCCAAAGTCGACATCGCCTTTCGGCCCACACACGTTCAGTATTATCGCTTTTACGTTGTGCCTGGAATCGCCGAGACACGGCACGGTATTCCGATTCCGCCGACAGAACGGTCCCGCTTCTTCGGCACCGCGTGTCTTCTGCGCGAAGAGCTGCGTTCGAGTCGATCCGATTAAGATAGCACAGTGCACTTACGCGAGTAAAAATGAAAAAGAGAAGAAAAAAAAAGGATCACGGCACGATGCGTTACGGTCGCGTGATTTAACAGTGCATGAATTCATCTGAAGTTTTTTAATCGAGAATCACTTGCACTTCGCGGTTAGTGTCGCTTTATGAGTTTCATCGACACGATAGAGATCGAGCGAAATATAAAAAAAAAGAAAATAGAGAGAAAGAGAGAAGAATGCGCTCGCGAAAAATTCGCGGATGTGAATTCGCGGAGCAACACGCGTGCGTTTCATCTCCCAGTAAACGACAATGGATTAAAATAGACTGAAAATTATAACTTGAATCTATCTATTGAATGTATATTTTAAATCCACGAAAATGGATTGAAATGAATTGGAAAATAAATCGTAAAAATAAATGCATTTCTATTCAATAATACATCAATGCTTCTAACTATTAAAATATTTTCAAAAACGGATGCACATTTTTAAATAAAAACTTTTACTGGATTCAGATGGATTGAAACTAAGTTTTTTCTATTCACAATTGAATTCAGTAGCATTCATTGAATCTATTTTCGCAAAAAAATTTTTTAATTTAATTCAATTGAAAAACATTTTTCGCGGGAAAACATTTTTCGATTTAATTGGATTGAATTTCCTATCTAGGATTTTAGATTGAGCAGTATTTATAATCCACTTTTTAAAGCTAAACTTATTTCTGGATTAAAAGGCATAGAAAATGTCTAGTGCTTCATTCAATTCCTATAAATGGATACGAAGGCATTAGGCTTTGAAATGGATTCAGAAGTAAGCATTCGCGTACGTTGAAATGAATCCTTTTCAATCCATTTTAATCCATTTTCGTTTACTGGACACGCAGTCAAGTACCTTGAAAACGTTTATCGCTCGTAGCACCATGTAGTAATCGTTATTCGCTTTATTTTATATAAAAAGCATACTCCTATTTTTTTTATACATACGTTTGTTAGTTTTGACGAGCACAGGCCCATTGATCGTGTCGCATACATGAGGAAATGTGCTCTAAATACGCAGACAATAAATATGCAATCTGAGAACGGATGTGTAAAGTATTTTGTATGTGTAAAAAGGGAATTGATATAATTCTCTCTGTACAAAGCCGACTTTTGCAAATAAAAACGACAAAAAAACAACGACATATATTTTAAACTACTTTACTCTCGCTACTTGTGAAAAACTTTTAAAGGAGAACGAGATTTCGCGGAGAGGAGAAAATGCGAATGCTGCCACTCGATCGCCGGACTCTCGTCTCGACGTTATACAAAGACAACGTCTTGGTCGTTTATTAAACTTTTTCCGTAGCCCGAAATACAGCGTTTGTTCCGTAAGTTAGAATGACGAACGTGCAGACAATAATCGCACACAAGCGGCAGACGGGGCGAGGAAATATAATATTTTGTATACGAGACACGGCGTGTGTTCTTGCGAACGATAGAACTGGGTAATATACTTCAACGCGAGGAGATCGAGCAGCGTACTTTGGAAATAATGTTCCTGTATACGTTAAGTCTACTGCGTTTTAAAGTGTTAAAAAAGAATGCGGGAGATTATATCTGGAGACGATATCTGTAGTCAATTACACGGCATTAACCACGAATTCTACGATGAGGAGGAACAAAACGCAGGAATAATCGCGCGATAATTGCCCGACGCGTCCAGCTGAAATCATTGACTGTTAAACACGAAATGGTCGAGCAGCATCGAGTAGTCGAGAAATATTTTGACGTAGATCTCACCGAGATATGTAATTTTGTAAAATATGTACAATAAAACATATGAAAAAAAAACTTTCCTCTGGTTTTCCTTTGTACAATTTTTACGATGTTCATTTCGTATAATATTGAAGGAAACGTATTAATATTTATAATATTATAAGATTTATATTGTATAAAAAATACACGCATATGAGATTTATAGTGCATTGTCTTGCTTTTATTTTACATTACTTTATTCATTACTAGTCACCAATCATATATATTGTATATACACCCAAAGAAACGTTTCTACGAGTCAAAAAATATTTGTTTGAATCAAAAAAATTTGTGCATTGCTATAAAGAAAAGTTTTTTGATTTGAAATTTTGGTTAAAGAAAAGTTTTTTTGATTTGAAATTTTTTGGTTATTCCGAGGGGGTAACCATTCTTGAATTCTGGTGTACAACCTATTAGAAGTCCGTTGAATTCCTTGAAGTCCATTGAATTCCTTGAAGTTCGTTGAATTCTTTGAAGTTCGATAAAGTCCGGTATAATTTGATGAATTTCATGCATTATACCATGAATTTTGGTTTTTATAACGAATTTTTGGTTGAAAACAGTTAATCAGTACTAAAGAGAGATTTTTGATGACCTTTTTTTTAGGAAGATCTCTTACGCAGTCCAGTGTACACCTATTTTCTGAGTGATTACCCCCTCGGGTTATTCCTTTTATTAGAATTAAAGAAATAGTTGTGCAATAAAAAATCTTTTTCTAAATGAAGGAAATGTATTTTTAAAATCAGAGGAACTAAATTATTTCTTACAGTACTATTTTCCTGTACAGTACTTTCTTTAAATTGAAAAATTATTTGTTTAAATTAAACAATTTAAACAAATAATTTACTTTAAAAAAAATTAATATGTAATGTTATTTCTTGAAATCAAATAAATTTTTATTTTTCTCAAAAATATTTTCATACTTTAACTTAGAAGAACCAAGAAACGATTTCATCAATTTGGACATAACTTTTCTCCAGGTGCAGTATGTATGTACAACATATGTATGAATTAATTTACAGTAACATAATTCCTTCAAATATTAAGTTTCACGAATAATTAGATATACATACAGAATTTAACTTCCTTTCATAAATTTAACTCCATCTGTACGTTATTTCTAGGCATTTTCTGCGTACTCGAATAGATTATTGTGTTAAAATTAATTTTCATTGCTTATGTATAAAAAAAATTCTTCAGTGACTTTTACATATACTTTAGCAAAAAGTATACTAAATTCTCTAGAAAGTATCTGTATGGCAATTAATTTAATAAAATTCTATAAGTGTTATAATTAAATATAACTGACAAGATCAGAAAAATTCATGTTTTCACGTTTTCATTAAGAAAAAAAAGAATACAATTTTAAGAATTATTATAGAAAAACTTTTTGTTTATTATGCAAATGGAATAGTTGGAGTAAGTTTTGCACAAAAATATAAAAAAAATAATCTCCGAGTACATTGAAGAAATGAATTGAAATCAGTCCGCCAATAAAGTCCAACATAAAATAAAATAATTTTAAAAATTAGGAATCTTAATTTCGATACTAAAATTAAGATCGAAAAATGCATTCCGTATTATTCTCATCTTTTTTAAAAAATTCCGCGAATATCAGCGACAAATATTGGCTACAAAAATTTCATGAACTTTGAGACAATATAAATTTAACGAAATTTAACGAAACAATCAATGATCACGATTAAATATAGACACTTAAGGTGATGCTGGAGTCGTCTATATACGCGTTTCGAAAAATCTTTTCATTGAAGACACGGATTGAAAA
>QKQZ01022462.1:2979-18351 GCA_003595255.1 Solenopsis fugax | reverse complement strand
CGATAAACTCCCGACTCACGGCTTCTCTCTTCTCTCCAGCTGCGAGACTCGCACGCGATCCACGACTCTCGAAAAGAATCGAACGCCCCCGCGGGCACACGCCGTCATCACGCGAACCTGCAGGTAGAAGGAAAGAGGGGCACAACTGGCCCTCCTCGCGCTCATTTCTGCATTTCAGCCTGTTTCAGGCATCAGGAGTAATCTCCGTGCCCCGCCGCGCCGCGGCCTTCTGTAATTTCCACGGATCCGTTCCTTCTTTTTTTGGGGGGCTTTTTTTGAGCTCCCAGACATTCCTCAATTTATTATCCGGAAAATGAAAATGTGTTCCTGTGTATATCGTCATTTACGAGTAAACATATGAATCGTTAGAAGCGTATCGCGTGTCGTAAATTCTTCATTCAATGAGTCATTAGCATCGTAATGACGAATAATCAAAACTCAATCGTAACTCAAGAGTCATCACTGATATTCCGGCATAAATAACATTCCATCTCTTAATTTATTTTGAAAAGCATTATTTCCAAGGGGGTAATCAGAAAATAGGTGTACACTGGACTGCGGACTTTAATGGACTTTCGTCGGAATTCATTGGAATTCATTACGATTGCTAAAAAGATCTTCCTAAAAAAAAGTATCTCTTTACACTGAGAGAAAAATTGTAGTAATGACAACTATAAAGGGACAACAATACAAATTTTGTTAATATAATTGTAATATATAGTTAAGTGAACTATATTGTAGTTATTGCAACTAAGTTAATGGTTAAGAAAACTAATAAAAAATAGTTGTAGTATGCTATATAATATAGTAATTACAACTATTTTTTTATTAGTTTTCTTAACCATAAACTTAGATGCAATAACTATAATTTAGTCCACTTAAAACTTATATATTATAATTATATTAACAAAATTTGTATGGTTATCCCCTTATAGTTGCCAGTAGTAACTGATTAACTGGTTTCATCCAAAAATTCGTTATAAAAGCCAAAAATTCATGGTATAACACATGAAATTCATCAAATTATACCGGACTTCAAGGAATTCAATTTATTAATTCTAACAAGTTGTACACCAGAATTCAAGAGTGTTTACCTCCTCGATTATTTCTTATGTCTTTCGCAAAACGTTCTTATCCTGGAATATATTGCTACAGTGAAGAGGAGCAACGCCGTGTAACTAGCAACCCTATCGTCGCCCATGTATTAGAGCTCCCATTAATTCTTCTAGACTCTAGACCTAATAATATAAACTATGATCATAATTACATATAAAAAGATTTCTTGCCATGATATATGACAAAAATAGTTCCGACTATTTGAAGGCAGCATCGAGAGAAATTATTAGGATAAGTACTATATTTTGCTATTATTATACGTCTCGCGAAATAAGTCGGGATCCTCTATAATTCCTCGCACCGGATGCAAAAAGTCCTCGTGCCGATCCCAAGAGGCGGCCCAATCATGCAGTAGCGCTACGCGCGATCTCATCCGCGAGGAAGAGCGCACTTTTCCCGCATAGCGGTCCCACGCTCTCCGGTGCATTACAGGTTCATCTCCGCCTACCGATCGCTCGCGGGGATACGGTGCATGTCGGCGATCGATATGCACGACCAAATCGAATCGATCGTGTATAACTTGTACTACCGAGCGATCGCGCCGCGAAAACGAAAAATTCTCGGTCAATTATAAGCACTGCCCGCAGATATGGATGACCGATCAAGCTGGACGTGCGATGATTAAGGGATCATGAAAAATTGAAAAGTGAAACGAGATACCGGGAAGCATCGTTCAGAAATTAACCCTTAAACACATATTGAAAATTCCCCTAGAATTTTGATCGCTTACTGTGTGAAGACGGAATGAGAAAGAAGATTCGGGCTAGGTGGAAAAACAGCTTGAAGTCTCCTGTATCGACTGCTATGATTGACCAACTTCATTGCTCAACTAAAATAAAATGGCACAAAAATAAAGTTTCTTCGGGTCTCCCAGACTCACTTATGTGTTTAAGGGTTAAATATACGTTGAACTCCTTTTTCCTCAATTTCTCTTCAATGAGGATTCAAAAATGACAAAGTTAAACAAATTAGATTGGCAGTTGAAGCTTAAACGAGACTTTTTTAAATTCTCTCATTCGTTTAATTCACGCGTTTCAAACTCTTATCTTCGATCTTTTAACTCGATTCAACTCGACGAGATTCTCTTCGCTCAACTGGACAGTGGACGCGAACGGGTGCGGCACGCTCGCGCGATTCTCATGTAAATTCGCGCGCGATGTAATCCTTACGCGCGGCACGCGTCTCCTTCTCTAGGGACGGCCAATTTGGCCGATATCTCGCCAACATCACGGCGAGATCAATAAGCCGGACCCGGGCATTACCGGCTACGTGCATAGCCGGGCAAATTGCGCGCGTATGTATGAATAGAGGCGGCGGCGGCGGCGGCGGCGGTTCTCGCTCGCACACGGCGATTGTCATTAATTAGACAGTTGGCACGCGCCAGGTGAAGCTCGCTCGTGTTCACCTGCGACGAGTCGCAGGCGTGTTCGTGTATATTATATACAATATATAACACGAGCGACACGGCTTTTCGGCTCGGCATGCCGCCGCATTGTGGCTTTTGTGCGACGGCCGGCGCCGTTTATAGGGGTCGCCCACATGACATCTGACCCACATCCGGCCGATGTTCAGCGGGCATCGATATCGTTCGGGCCGCGCCATTAAAACGTCGAATAATTTCGAGCCCGCGACGTATGCTAGGGGGATTTATGCCGGATCGATACACGCGATACCGCGGTATCGCCGCGAGTGTCGCGCAACCTGCTACTATATGATCGACGTAAAAGCGAGATTAGTCTCATTATTTCAAACGTACGTGATGAGCACGAATGCGGACAATGCGATTTGATTATTTTGTCTGTCAAACTATAGCTAATTGTTTTTGTCGCACGGCTTATTAGGTAATTTATGTTTATTCAGAACTGCCTATTCACGTAAATTGCATCGCTTTAGCAAATTTTATGCTTTATTATAATTTTTATGATCGTACACAATTGGAAAATTTGTGTTAAATTTAACATACATCGCAATGTCTCAAAACACTCAAAATTTTTGTTAATTTAATACAAGATGAATACGTTAGAAAGTAACATAAAAATTATGTAAAAAATGTAACACTTCGACACAGTTTAAGGAACGTATTTCTTCAATAATAAGTTAACACGTACGTTTTATTCATTTATTTTAGATTTTATGTTTTATAACTGCATTATAAATTGTGTTATTTTAACAGAAAGAAATATTAAATTCCAATTTAACACAAAAATTTTAAAAGGATCGGTTTTAACATAAATACAAAATGTTTTTTACCGTGCACGTAATTGATTATAAAACAATATATAAATTTTATGAAATTTATAAACGAGCAATAGTCTTGATTTCACACGAGATAATTATCGATATTTATTCGTAAAATATATTTATATAATTTCAATCATATTGAAAATATTCCCTTTTCCTTCACATCTATATTTGTATCTTTGCGTAAAAAGAAAAACATTTTTGAAGCGAAAACAACTTCCGCGTAAACGATACGTGCTTCTGTGCACCTTCTGGAAATTAAAAGGCAACACCTGTATTATCCCCGTGCACACTCGCGCGCTGCAAGATGCCGCTTTTGCGGGCGATGTAACATAATGAGGCGAGACGAGGAGAGCAACGCGCAACGAAAGCGACCGGGGCCCGCCCGGCGCTCGATAATCGCCAGAAATTCCCGATTATTAAGCGTACAGGTGTTTACACCGGGGAACCAATTCCGGATCTGACCGAGACGCCTCGCCTCCGAGGAATACGTCCGCGCGCGTGAACGACTCGCGAGGAGCGCCCAACAACACGTTGCGTTGCCGTTGGTTCTTTATAGCGGAAAGAAATTCGCTTACAGCTGCAGCTGGTACTTTTTGCGCCGTACAAACCCGAGATGACTCCGCGCGATAATTATGTAATGTTGACTTTATGACGAAGATGCATTGCGTTTACCTCGTTTATAAAATTAATATGTCAATTAATATGTAAAATATTATATATATGTCAGTCTGAGAACTGTCGTCTGCTGATATTGAATATCAATCAAGATTTACATACAAATTAAGGCATGTGAGAATTGAGCGATTCGACGATAATGAAACATGTCGTTCTTACAATTTAACTTTGAGGCTAACGAAAATATATATCAACTTTTATTCGGGGGGTATCTAATATCAACGTTATTTAAATTTCTACTGTCATAATGTCAAAGTTGCTTTCAAAAAGCTTTCAACCAGATTTTGATAGACCAAAAATTGTACACTGAGAGAAATGTTTTGTAAAATCAACCAAAGTTTGGTTGATTAGTGATCAAATGAATTTTATAGTGATAGTTATTAAATATATAGTTGTTTGGACCAAACAATTTGTAATCTTAATAATCCAAATAATTATTTTCATACAACAAATCACAAAAAGTTTTTGGTTTTTTTTTTGTTAAATGTAACAAAAGTTTTTGGTACTAGTAACTATAAAATTCATTTGATCACTATACTACCAAACGATTTCTCTCCAGTGTATCCTAATTTTCCACGAGAGAAAAATACATGATACGTATATTCTGTCATCTATTTAAGGATATTAAGGAGTACATAAATACAATTCGCCCCAATAACAGCTTATCGGGCTATAATTAGGCGCACCTGAACGCGCGCGAAAGTCGCAACTTTCAAGATCGCGAATCGATTCGTTGCTGCGAGATAACGCGCGGTGTTACCCCGGCAGGCTTGTTAATGCAAATTTCGCTGTCGTGCCTCTGTTTCACTCTCCCCGTCCTCCCCCCTCCTCCACGCCCTCCTCCATAGTGAAGCGTTTCACCCTAATTTCCTGCGCCGTAGCACCTGACGGTGCACGAAGTGCAGCGCTGCTCGCGTGCTCACCCAGCAGCTTCCGGTTCCGGCGCGTGCTTAAGCATTCCGGCTGTTTGCACTCGCGAGCGTGAACACGCTGAACGCGCGCACAATACACACACATATCCACCTGCCCGAGAGCGTACAGACGTCCGCGATGTGCCGTTGCCACCCTGCCTAGTGCCCCACCTTCCCCCCACATTGTGCACCTGATGCATCGAGGAGCTGCGCTCGTAGATCGATAGATAGAGATGTTAATGATCGCGAATTGAGACAAGGAAAGGGCGCGCGGTTCGACAAATGGCCCGCTGAAAATAATTACCACCCGGCTATCCGAAAATGCCCTCGCGCGCCGAATCGATTCGGGATCGACGCGATAGTATAATTAGCAAGCCATATTTGAAGATAAGAAAGATTAATGCTAAATTTAGCCAAAGATTCGTTATTAAAATTGACAGAAAATAGAATAAAACAACTCCTTGCAATTAAACAAATAAATAAATCTTCTTAAGGAATGTCTTATGTATCGAACATACAGTTTCTGCAAAGTAAATGAAAGTTGGAAATGTGTTTAATATTAACACTTTAAATAAACTATATACATATGAAAGTTGTGTGAATAAGATTGTATTTTTATTTAATAACGTATCTTTATAATTGACTCCTTTGTTATTAAGAATTAAATTATTTTTTACAACATTAAGAAAAATCTCAATTTTTTGTGTAAGTACTTTAATTATTACAAGATGATTTATACAAAGTTTTATTGTGATTGTCAGTTTAGTTATTTTGTAAATAAATACATAAATAAATGTTGTTTATTTTACAGAACTGATCTCTGCATCGCAATAAAACTTTACATAAATCATCTTGAACGTTTAAAGTACATAAATAAAAAAATTCAAAATTTTTTCATTATTTCTTATTTCATTATTTCTCATTATTAACTATATTTTCATTAGAGCACATTCCTACTTCTTATTAAAATAAATTTTTATTCAAATAGAAAATTGCCGCCAAATTTTTTCAATAATAAAATAATTAATTTTTTCATAATTTTCTTAATATTTTGAGAAATGTCTTGTACATCCTTAGATGCCTTAAATAAAAAATATATAGATTCTTGTCAGAAAAAAAAAAAAAACAAAAAGTGTATAAGAATGAAAGAAATAACCGAAAAATTTGCGAAAAAATATATGAAAATACATGATAAAAATCACGTACGTCCTCATCCAGAAAGATATGAAGACTCCTTAAGATATACTTTGACACTCGAGAACTAAGAGGTAGATCCTTTAATGGTCATGTCGCAGGTGCGGGATCAGGTCGGTCGGTCGTCCAATATTCACTTCGCGTTTCACGGGCAAGCGGTGACGCCGATTAACATCGCTGCGAGACGAGAAACGTGTTACACCACGTCGGTTTAACGCGTCACATGCCAACCGATGGTGGTATTCTGGCTCCGTCAACTTATACCGTAACGTATCTTGGAATTCAACAAAATATTTTCACTACTCAACTAATCAAGATAATACTATTGTCATAAATATTATAATTGCTTATACGAATTGTACAAATTTTAAATTTTTCCAGGACATCTACACGAAAAATTCTTAAGCATAAAAAAAATATTTTCATATAAATTACTTACAATTTCTCGAACGCATCATTTATTCGCAAAATAATATTGCTTCACAATTTCTACACAACCAATTTCGCCTGACCATCCGCCACTCCAAGAAAATTGAGAAAGCGTTAATTGATAAATTGCTCTCGTAGCACAAAGCTGCCGTCGTTCTTTCTTTGGGAGATGAACGAATCCCGCTAGACAAATTAAAGTATCGCGTAGTACGCTTAACAGCGCGGAGATCACAGGTGAGCATTCAGTGAGCAATCGGCGCGGAAACTACGCGCAAGCTGGTGTCGGACAAATATTATCGTCGAAACACATCGGGGCGGTCCGAATGCTGGCAATTAGCGGTGGCAGGTGGTGATTACCGGGGCCAGAATGATCCTCCTAAACACCGGAAACGTCCCTCTACGTCGGTCGGGCGTGATTCCACGGCCTAGCCGTATTAAAACGGCCACGACGTAGGACCCGGGAATCTACGAAGGCGCAATAATTCACGGGCAATCGCGAAAGAAATTGCCGGTCTCGAATATCGTACAAGCGCTAACGATCTTTCCGACCAATTACACGTCCCGCGGGTCGATAATCAAAGTCCTCTCCGCGTGTGCAGCGATTAGCGTCGTGGAGCTCTCACTCCGCAAGAAATAGATGAATTAAGGCGAGAGAACTGCGAGAATTCATTTCATGAGATTGAAATTTCTAATCTGCGAAATGGCCGATTGAATTCCTGTCTCCTTTCTTCTCTCGACGTTGTAGCACCATATGGTGTTTCACATAAGAGACCGAGGTAGCGGCTTTCGCTAAATTTAACTGGTATTAATTTGACCATAAGGTTATAAAAACCCAATTGTGTGAACTCGCTTAAGCACTTGTTAACTAATAAAATTTGTTTTTATTTATTAAATAATTAAATTAAGTTTTCAATTAAATTAATGTAAATGTTAATACACGTATAAGATGCTTTAACGAAATGTTTAAGTTCGCATCTCTGTACTTTAAGAGAAAAAAATTTTGTTAATTCAACAAGTATCAAAACTGAAAAAAAAATTGTTTATGTTCAAAAAATATTTATTTTAACATTATTGATTTAAAAAAAATATTTCCCAAATTTAAAAGTAAACGATTTTATACTACACTGTTAAAAATGTCATGAAATTTCATGAACTGTTAATATACAATGGTAAATGATATTTAAATCACTCGTAACTGAAATGATTTTTAATGTACATGTTAATGAAATTAAGTTTAAGTGAATTAAAATATATAAGTGTACTGATATTTAATATACTTTTAATACATACGTAAATGAAATAATACAAACAAGTAATACAAACGTTAGTGAAATTTAAGACATTAGTAAATGAATATTCATATACTGCATTACTTTTCATTCATTACTTTTTATTTACGAGCTTGAACCAAGCTTCCTTTACATGTTAATTAAAAGTCATTAAGAAATTGTTAACAGTGTCGTTAATATTTATTTAAATCAAGAAAATAATATTAAAATAAATATATTTACTGGAACATAAAAAAATTTTTTTTCAGTGTATAACAAATGTAATTTTTTGTCACTATGTCTAAAAATATTTGTTACAGGTACTGGTACTTGTTGAATTAACAAAATCTTTTTTCTCAGTGCACTAAACAACTGCGGTAAATGTTCGATAATTAGAAACGAAGCACGATCGCACTACCGAAAGTGGCGTTCGCTCTTGAATATTTTCACTCTTCTTCTAGTCGGTGCGGAAGAACAGCGGGAGAGGGACAGATGGAAAAAAGGAATCCGATGCAAAAAGGGCATCTTGTTTGCGGCCGACGAGGCACGGAGGAAGCCGTGATTCGCTGCCTGGCTGACGCCATATGGTGTGCAAACCGAGAGGCTACTAGTCGATCACCGTTTCGCATTACGCAAACGAATGAGCCGCCCGCGCCGCTCTGCCGGTCGTTCAGAACGAAAGTACCATAAATCCACATAAACAGAAAGGACGGCCGGAACGATCGCGCGAGTAACGGTTCAGCTTCTAATTAGATCATTTATGCGCTCGTTTAGCACAATTTTCTTTTTCACGTGGATTAGAAACAGAAATGTAATATTTTTTGATCGGGCTATTCGATTATCTATGTTTCACAGAAAATACCAGGATACAAAAATTAGATTTTAAATTTGCTTTTACGTTTTTTCAATATAAATTTTTATTATTGTCGAATTTATATAAGATGGAAATTATCAAAATCGAAAATGCAAAGTTTTATTGTGATTGTCTGTTTAATTATTTTGTAAATAAATAAATTTTGTTTATTTTACAGAACTAATCTCTGCATCGCAATGAAACTTTACATAAATCATCTTGAACATTTAAAGTATTTAATTAAATAAAAAAATTCAAATTTTTTTCATTATTTCTTATTTCATTATTAATTACGTATATTTTCATTAGAGCACACGTCTATTTCTTATTGAAATAATTTTTTATCCAGATAGAAAATCGCTGCCAAATTTTTTCTATCACTTTCAGATGCAATATAAAACAAACTATAATTTTTTCATAATTTTCTAAATGTTTTGATAAATGTCCTATACATCCTTAAAATCATATACGCTTAAACGTGTTTGTTTCTAAATTCGGGAGGACTCCTGAAAGTCGCGTTACCACAATATTGTGTACGTTTCTTTCTTTACTCTTCCATTAGCACGCGATTGTGTAATATTTGAGAGTTGATTGCTGAGTGGATTCTTTTGAAAATTCGGTCATCCATCACACTCTCCAGTGCTCGTTTTAAACTGTCCAAGGCGAATTTCATCTCATCGGTCATCCACGCATCGATGCACTTACATATCCAAAGAACATCGCGTTCGCAAATTTCAACTATCTCGAATCGTGGAAGATATCAATTTCTTTCTGCGAATCCGATTTCTAAGATAAGATTAGAAACTGGATGATAAGGAAAGCGAAAGGAAGACGATGAGAAAATGAGAGCCTCTCTTTCCCATGGTCCATTCTGAGAAATGAAAGAAAGAGGAGGGATAGCGAAAGACAGGGGCCGTATGCCTCTCAATGGCCATAAAAGCCGAATCATAATCGCGGTATCATTAACGACGTCGTGCGAAAGAAGTAATTAAAGCGCGCGGCTCGTGTTCCTCGTGAACTCGAACCCTGGACTCGGGCTCTTTCTCGGCTCGAGTTAACGGCTCCTTCTCTCTTACGGGGTTTTGCCGCACAGCTCTCGACTACGCCACGTCATTCCGCACGACGCGGCGCGGCGTCGTGACATCGGGCACTTGGAGCACAGGAGAGACACGCCGCAGGAACGCCTCTACCTGCGCGCCGCAAAAAGTGGATCTGCCGCATCGCGCCGCGCCGCGCGGTGGAAAGGCTCGTCGGCGCCTCTCTCTCACCTTCCCGTTTTTTGTATCATCGCTACTTACTTGTTAATCAAATCGCGGAGAGAATTTCAAGATTATTTCTCCGCGCTAAGAAGCGATAAGATTAATGTACGATCGTCAGCTTGCGGCCGGCAAATTATAGTTTATATCTTCTACAAGCGAGAAGCAATTTTCGAAACATGCATATTTAAGCGCTCATTATTTGCGCGCAATGGCAAAAAGTCAGCAACAATTTTAATTATTGCCTCAGTTATTAAGATTAAATTGCTTCAATTATTGAGATTAAATTGTTAACAGATCGATATTAAATTTTTTGCAAGTTCTTCGCCATCGTAAAAAAAAATCCAATTTTTAATAAAAATTAATAAACATTAATTTTGTTTTACTTACGCATCGATGCTTTGATATTACGCTTGCCTTTCGAGAGATAGCGATCAAATGAAATCAGATGTTTCTGATCAGTCGGATTTGAATCCAGGTTACCCAGGTCTTTGGCACAGAAAGCAGATGTACAACTTTGTGCGCCACGATCGCTACATCAATACTTAGATATTTACATATGCGTAATGTCAAATGAAAAGTTTTATTAGAAGTAATATCGAACAAAAAAGATTGCGAGAATTCATACAACTCTGCGTACAAAAAAAAAAACTACGTAATAAATCAACATCCTACAGCTAACAACATAAAGCACTTAAGCGTGACTTCTTTTTGCACCCTAGATACATTTTTGAGTATCCAAACGTATTTTGCGTCCCGATCATCTTTATTAGCCAGATACCGAAAACTAAAGGGCATCTTCTGCATCTCACACCGACGCGAACCGACGCGACCGGCTGGAAGGCGGATCGCATCTCCGACACGGCGCGCGGCGCGGCGCTTCGACATCTCGTTTCGCATCCGCGATGATAAAGGACCCCAGGGGATTCACGAACGGGGCCCCGTTTCCTACCGACCCTTTCTACCTTTTTCCCTCTTCTCCCTTCTCGTTCTTGTTTCTGCGCACAGTAGCCGAGAGACGAGAGGCTGCCTCTGAGTTTGGCTCGGAACTGCATTCCGCAGCCGGCTCCGCTCGAGCCGCGTTGCATTCACCGCCATTGGCGCCACACGCGCATTTCTCAGCGTCGCCCTTTTGCACACGCACATTTTCTGCGTGTAGGTAACGCATCCACGCGTGCACACCACGGCCGCGTATGCATACGCGGGCACCGACTTGTGTTCTTCGCAATAAGCGGAGATACGCGAGACCATAAAATTACATCCACGTGATTGTTCGCGCGTGTCATCGCAGCCACCAGGGTTCCGCATTATAATATGAGACGTCTCCCTAATTTCATACTTCACCATTCTTCTCTCTCTCTCTCTCTCTCTCTCTCTCTCTCTCTCTCTCTCTCTCTCTCTCTCTCTCTCTCTTTCTCTCTCTGCTATCTCGTAACATAATCGCGATTTAAAATGGATATGTAGGTAGGGTAAAGTCGCCTATTATGGGATAGGTTCCTAATATGAGGTAGCGAGGTTTCTGCTATATTAATAAACGCATGTGTGTGTGATTGGTACTATCATAAACTTATTACTCTTGGGGTGAAATCTACTTAGTAGAAAATTCATTATTAGATTATGCGTGCAGTCGTTAAAAAAAATTTTTTTTTGAAATTGGATGTTAAGATTTATTGAGATGAGTCTTTAAACTTTGTTTATTATAAAGTAAACAAACATTTGATGATAAATTCTGTATGCAGTGATAGAGTAAAGTCGTATTAATAGAAAAATACGGGATGTGATGATTTGCTTAATTATAAATATTAGATTTGGTGATCGTGAAGCCGTGGAACTCATAAATCTTTATTTATGAGACACTCAAAAATCTCTATTTATATTTGCATATTCTGACTTCGAGAACTTTCCAAAATGCTATAATAAAGTTTGTCATTGAGGACTTTCGAATTATGAGGCTTGAAAGTTATGGCCTTCAGCATTAGCACCGAGACTTTAAAATATCCTGAAGAGAATAGATTTTGAAGAAAAATGTTACGTACAAAAGTTTTTGAGTATCGAAAAAGCTATTTGATTAGTCAACTAGATTTTAAGTTTGGAGCCTAATTTGAACCTAGTAAGATCCAAATCGATAAGACCCATTTCATATAAAAAAACTTTTGTATCTCATATTAGGAACCCTTTTTTTAAATGAGCAAAATCGGCAATTTCGATAAAAAATTTCATACACAACAAAGTATAATTATTATCGATTGCTAATTTTTGGCGATAAAACTTAAATATATTTGCTATAATTTGGATATAAAAATTGGAGTTAATGGTATAAATTATAAGCCTTTAAAAAAAGGTATCTCATAATAGGCAACTTTATCCTATTTGTGGAGGACTACCTATTCAGCAGACGAATATATTTCTTTCGGAACAGATGCGAAAAACTACTCGAGTAGCAGAGTGACGTTAAAAGACGATACTGTGATGTCTAGTAGACTAAAATAGACATCGCTATATCTTTTGACGTCACTCAGCTATTTAAAAAGATTATTTAATGTTTAAAAATGCATACTTCCTCTATTGCACGAATTATTGTTAGAGAATTAATTCTTGATTGTATTATTTAATTATCATCTAATTAAATAATTATTAGTATGTCATCACATACGCTTGTTAATGTTATTTAATTTTTAAAATAAATACACGTAATAGTGTTACTCTTTTACATTTCAAGAAAAAAAAAAACTTGGAGATCGAATTTCAATTTTTTAGAATATTTTTTCGTATCACAATCTCCACTTCGAAAATCGTGTTTCTTTGACTCCGCCGACAGTTTCGACAGCACGTGGCATACGGTTAGCGCGCGTATTCCGGATTTCGCGCTACCGGCTCATGAATAATAATGCCAGTCGTGTTGAGCGAGCGACCGCGAACTCGTGTCGATGACTCATTCGACACGAGGAGATGAAGGAAGTAAAGAGGAGGCGTACACCCACGCGACGTTTACTCACCCTTCTCGCCCTTGAAGAAAAAAAAGAACTGTCCTCGCGCGCGGCTATGGAGATACACCAAATTAAGATACGACTAAGTTCCGCGGGGACAGGTGTCGCCTGGTGAGTGACCTCTTTCGAGGAATCGAGTCATCGCACGCGGCGTTCCTCGTGCGTGGGAGCCCGACGTTGGCGAGATGAAGAACGTTCGATCGCAAAGTCTAAAAGAGAGAGAGAGAGTGAAAGAGTAAAATGCATTCTATACACAGAAAAAAATTAATATCAAATCAACAATTCATTGTTTCATATATAAGCAAGAATATAAAATCTTCTTGGAAGAATTTATAATCTTAAACAGACATAATTTGCTTACATGGAGAAAATTTTTCTCTTCGCGTAAGCAAATTATGTCCGATTAAGATTATCAAATTCTTCCAAGAAAATTTTATATTCTTGTTTATATATGAAACAATGAATTGTTGATTTGATAATCATTTTTTTTCTGTGTACTCCGCACACCGGGACGAGGATATGTCGCCGATGCTGTACTTCCTCCCTTCTAGGTAAGTCCGTGTTCCTAGGATTCATCCTGTTCTCCGATCCGCCTCGGACCGACCCGCGACAAACGTGCGCTGCGTTCGCATGCGATGCATAATAATGCAACACGAGCGCGTCCGCCGGCGCGGTTACACCGGGACTATCCACCTACCTACCTACCTACCTACCTACCCACCTACCTACAAGTAACCAGCTATCTAACTATCTACTTATCTATCTACCAACTCCCACATTCCCGAGGCAGAGAATTCGCCGCTCGTGTTTTAGGGAACGTTTCGCTCTGTCTGAATTTCTTAGTAGCAAGGCGCCCGTTTCTCTGCTTGCAAACAAGATTTCTAAAGGGGAAGATACGGTTCACAAATAATTGAGTTCCCGTGCAATTATTCGCAAACAGTACTAATTGTTAACAATGCGATTATCGTGCTAATGTAAAAGACAGAAGCCTTGCACAGATAAGCTGCGATGGGCGGAACGGCAGTTGGATTAAATTATATGTTTTGATCTCGGCTTCATTTAAGCGCAAATTTATTCTCAACCGAGAAAAGATCTGGGGATGGATGGGACACATAAAATGTATACAATATTTTCTCTCTCTCTCTCTTTTTCCATTATACAATTCCCTGTCACAAAACTCCTTCTGTACGTGACGCAAGATAGATCGCGGCTAATGGAGCCAAATTGGCCCACGGTTAAAATTAATTCGACGTCGCGCGCATCGACCCATATTTTATCCCCGAGCCATTGTTGTTGTTGTTTTCGCGCAGATGGCCGGGAAGAAATATTCGCGGCGTCAGATACGTGCTCGCTGCAGTGTCACTCCGGGGCAGTCCGGGGCGGCGGATACCGAGAATGACCGGCCAGTGTGGCGCCAGCCACACGTCGGTAACTTTATATCGCACGTCTAAGTACGGCACTGGCGAGGACCGACATACCCGGTCACGACTCAACGACTCAAACCCACCGAATATATTTATACGACAGGAGACGTGGCGGCAGACGAGGGAGGAGGAGGAGGAGGAAGAGGAGGAGGGATGATGGTGGAGCACGGGGGAGGAACGAGTACATCTGTTTCCATCCGGGCACGTGTCTACGGAATTAGAACGTTTCGAGGGAGACGACGAATACGCACGGGAGAAAAGACTCGCGGGGACGACAAGCCAGACTGAGAATACCCACCCGTGGTCCCGCGGCCGCTGGACCGACGGATTCTCGGATGCCTCGCGGTCAGCTGGCGCGAAATAACAACGCGGCGAGCAAAGCACACTTGTCTCGAGAATAGTGCTCCGAGCAGTATATATATATATATATATAAATGGAACGATTTGTTAATTTCTCATTCCACTTCTCGGATATCTGGCATTCTCTCTAACACAGCGCACAAAAAAATCTTCGACAATCTGATGGAACGTGTACTTGTTGAGACAAGTACAACTGAAATGAATTAAAAAATACTCTAATTCGAAATATTGGAATAATGACGCTAACGAGTTAGGATTGTAAGTTACAATGTACGCATGGTTTGTATAAAATCTGATATAGAATCACAAGTTCTAAGCTCTCGCTCGTGATTTATTTTCTCAATTTAGACGTGGCTTCACCTCTTCACGAAATATTAGATGACTAAACATCGCTGACATTAATTTCTCCCGAGTTAACAAAATTGTCACGAAGCGACGTCCTTTGGGAAAAGGGTGTTGCGCGTAACTCGAGACGAATGCGTTCGTTTTCATCGCGCCAGAGCCAACGGCAGAAAACGACGACATCGCGGCGGAGCAACGCGATCGAGATAGCGCGGAATTCGCGACGCGACTCCGGTACGTGTCAAAGAGGTGACAGGGATGCCAGCTGGACGTCGGCGCCGTGGCGTCGTCGCGAGCCGACGCGACGTCCTTG
>QKQZ01022456.1:0-13418 GCA_003595255.1 Solenopsis fugax | reverse complement strand
CTCGGGCCAGCGTGCCCGCCTGCCCGGGGCCCGCGCGCGAGATTTGCGAACATGTTGTCGTCTCGCGCGCGCCACTCCCGTGAGAACGGGACGCGTCGGACGTTGCGACGCCGGGGTATACGTCTGATACCTCGGCGATGATGATCACGTTGTGCTTGATGCTCGATGCTCGATTCGGCGCTCGCGGTCGCGCGAACTGTCGCGCTTTTCGCACGTTTCACCGCTAGACCAAAACAAATGCCATTGCAAAACGGGCTATTTTCGCATTGTCGAGCATTCACTTTGACAAAGAGACGGAGAAAGAGAGAGAGAAAGAGAGTGGGTGACGGCGTGTGCCGGTGGAAGGGAGGGATGAGGAGAATTTAGAAGGGAGCCGGGAATGGGGGAGGGGTCTCCCCTTCCGCGACGAATAGCCGAGAGGAGAGCGAATGAGACCTTCGTCCCCTACTGTGGGGGGTGTCGCGGGGAACGCTGGTCGGCGGAGCGAGGGGGAGGGGGAACCGTGCTTCGGCGAGCAAATCGTGTATGTCAGACTCGTGGCAGAGGGGTCAGCGCGCGAGGGAAAGAACGACACGAAACCGAACGTTTTCTGGGCTTAGCGGGTACGTTTCTACGTCGGGTCTCGCTGTACTTCTCTCTCTCTCTCTTTCTCCNCGCTGTACTTCTCTCTCTCTCTCTTTCTCCCTCTGCTCCTCGCTTAATCTTCCGCTCGCAATCTTTCCCCCTCCTCCCTCCCGAATTCACCGCCGTCCCTTAGTCGCCGCTCTCGATCCCCCCTTGATTTCGCTGTGTTTTTCCCTTTTCTCTTCTCCCCTCTCGTCTTTTTTTCTTTAATCTCGAACCCCTTCCCTCCTCTTCGGTACACGCGTCGCTGTCACCGCAACGAACGAACGTACGTACGCCGAGTAGGTGCACGCACATCGATCTTTGATCGAGCGTTTCTCTTCGAGCCGCCTCGAGGAGAGAAGTGTTCGCGGCTCTCGTCGGGGTTCTCTCTCCCGTTTTTTTCCCTTCTCTTTTTCTCTCTCTCTCTCTCTCTCTCTCTCTCTCTCTCACACACACACACACACACTCTCCCCCTTTCGCTTCGTCTCTGTCCAGCCGCTGTATCTCTTTCTCCCGTTCTAACGGGGCGAGCGTTGTTAACAAAGTCGTGTGACATCAAGCTTTTGGCGTTTGAAGGAACGTGAGACACGCACACACGAGCGGGCAGGATGAACGACATGGAGGCCTACGGGGACGGATACATGGCACCGGAGGAGGAATGGGAGAGGGAGGGTCTCCTGGACCCCGCCTGGGAGAAGCAGCAGAAAAAGGTGAGCGGGTGTTATCATAGTTGACACTTTTTTTTCCCTTTTTCTCTCCCCTCGTTTTCCTCTCGCTCCTCTTCCTCCTCCCTTCGCCTCCAGACGGTCCTAGCTTGGCCCTACCCGGATCGGTCCTTTTGGAGCCCTTCCACATCGCATTGAGAACCGATCGAGCAGAACCCGGCGCAGCCGTCACAGAAAAGTGTCATTCTTCCTCTAAGAAAAGTTATCACTCCATTTTTAGTTTTCTTCTGTTAGGTAACGGTTATCTTTGCAAAGAATATTTTCTTCTTAACAATAATCTTAAAATACATTTATCCTTTACTTTATTATTTAAAAGAAACAATTTATTATTTAAAATAAACTTCTGTATACACACAGAAAAATGTATATTTGAATTAAGTAAATATTATTTATTTCAAATATTTCATATGTTTATATATCAAATACAAGAAAAAAAGTCAAAGTATTAACAAGTAAATGTTTATACTTGTAATGTTTTCTTCAATGTTTATTAGTTATTAAAAAAATGGATTGTGATGATAAAATATACACATTTCTGTGGAATATATCTCATTTTTTAAATTGGTTTATGTGCTAGAAATACAATTTTATTTCGCTGTATTTAAATAAAGATTTATTTCATTGAAATAAATTTATGTTTCACAAATATCTTTTTCTCAATATAGTATAAGTAGTTGATCTATTATAAGCATCAAATTTATTCAAAACGTATTTTGAATCCTAGTAATTTAATACTTCATTCAAGAATATTAAAGCAAAAAATTGATTTGCTTGTTATTCTGACTTTTCTTCGATACAATTTTAGAATATTCTCCGAAAGAATATAAATTTTTTTATTCAGTATATGATAATGAATCCTATTTTAAATTTGGCATGTTATTTAATTTGAAGCCTTTAATTTGAAACCTCTTTACCGCGTTTCTGATTGTAAATATAATTTTTAATTGTTTAATATAAATGTAATAATTGCATAATTGGTTCATTATTATAATTTTTTAGATTAAATAATTGTATAACTGGTTAATTATTATAAATATTAAATTTGTAAAAGAATCGCTGTTATGTTCTAGTTTTTATAAAATTTGTAGCGAGTATATTTTAAGACAATTATCAAGAAAATATTTTGGTTAGAAATAATCGTTACTTACTAGAAGAAAAGGAATAAATTGAGTAAGCGTTTTCCTTGACAATATGTTTCTGTGTGTACAGCGTTACTCTTTGCTTCCCGTTTGTTGCTTTTTGTCTATTACCTCTTTGCCTCTTTATGCACTTATTTTATCGATTTATACAATCGTGTTTGTCACGTGTTTCTTGTCTCCTTCGGAACTCGCTAACTTGTATATCTTCAATTTCGATAAAACAGTGTGCGAAGAGACGGAATAAGCAATAGGCGAAATGTGAAAGAAACAGAAAGCAAAGAACACAATGTAGATTGGCCTTAAATCTTTCCATTTCACGGTTTTCACATTAAATTGTTGTCCAAGTACCTCATCGGTTTGCGAGTCACGATTTCCTGCTCCCGAATTTGCATGAACGAATTTGTCTTTTTTTTTTTCATTCTCAAACTCGTAAGAGAGGATCGAGGTGATTGATCCTCGCAAGAATCGAAACTCCTTAAGCCCCTAATTTAAAAAAGCAATAGTAGAGAAGTGTCAAAGAAAATATCTGATTGTTTTGCTGAGGTATAGCTTACCGCATTTAAAATGAATACAAGCTGTCTATAGATCCACAGAGATCCGGTATATGCGTGTACACCTGTTCCAGAGAGGAAGAGAGAGAGAGAGAAAGAAAACATTAGGTTCTCTTTATTTGACGCTGGTTGCAGCTGCCTATTGTAACGAACAGAAAAAGACCAAGTATCTCGTCTCTCGGAATCCAACATGCACACACAGAAAAATGTCATTCTTCTGTCAAGAAAAGCGATTGAATTTTTCTTCTTTTAAGTAACGGTTCTTTGCAAAAAATATTTTCTGAACAATAATCTTAAAATATACATATCATTTACTTGACACAAGTAATATTTATTTAAAATAAGCTTCTGTACATACAGAAAAAAAATATATTTGAATTAAGAAAATATTACTTATTTCAAATATTTCATATATTCATATACCCGCAAATCTATCATAAATTAATCATAAATATCAAATTTATTCAAAATTTATTCTGAATCCTAATAATAATAATTTATTACTTCAATCAAGAATATTAAGTTAAAACAAAAATTCAATTTGCTTCCACTGAGAAAAAAAAGTTGTTAGCTTGGCTAAATTTTTCAACTTGATTAAATATCTTTATTCAAGTATTTATGTAGTTAAATATATCATTGCTTAAACTGAAGTTCAAGTATTTTATGTATTTAAGTCAAATACATAAATATTTGAACTGAAATATTTAATCAAATTGAAAAATTTAGTCAAATTAACGACTTTTCTTTCTTAGTGTACTATGTCGACTTTTCTTCGATACAATTTTATAATATTTGAAAGAGTATAAATTAGTTTTTTTTTCAGTGTATAATAATAAATTTTTCTAAAATTTACGATGAGCATATTTTAAGACAATTATCAAGAAAATATTCTTTTTTAAAGATATTCATTACTTATGAGAAAAAAGAAATTGAGTAAACGCTTTTCTTTAGCAACAAAACCTGTATTTTTTTATATGCATGCACTAAGAGCGTATATGGCATATGTCGGGTCATTCCCTTTTACGTTTATGACACGCCCTGGTGAGTGGAAAAAAAAGAAGAATTCGAGCGTGGAAAATGTAGCTAAAGAATTGAAAAGTTAGAAACAAGAATTAGTAATACTGCCAATGTTCGTTTACCAAAAGTCACTTGCGTACAGACTACAAAGTCAATTGATGTTCGATCTCCATTCGAACTTCGATCAGTTTCCTTAGATTATCATAATCTTATCGAAGGAAGGGGAGAGGGGAATATTGAACTCAATCGTAATGCATGTCTCGTAATATGATGACACACTTCATTTTTTTATAAATCCGTTTTATATAAATCTCTGGTTATGTCATAGACGTGTTAATAAACGTGAAATAAACGAGATAAATTTATTTCACAGCTTTTTCTCTTTTGCTAAAAAATTCTGTTGAAAAGATGATGTGTTTACTGTGTTAAATTATTATAATAACAGATATCAGATGATGATTATAATTGAACTGTGATATATACAAAGAGAATAACAAAATATAATTCATATAATAATTAATTATATAAATTATATGAATTATAATGCAGCATATTATAGATTGTATATTATAGTTTTGTAAATTTATCAGTTACACAATGTTTCAAATGTAACTTAATCGCAGCTGACGTGTGATTACATTTCTTTTACATTTGACGTTTCTACATTAAAAAAATTGTTTTCAAAGAAAGCCAATAGACAGTAAAGATCAAATAATCTTCATGTCGAAACGCGATGGTGTCTTAATTGAAAATATTTCAAAAAAATTATCGCTGTCAGGCGATAAAAAAACTATAAAGATATGATTTATCTTATTTAAAGATGTTTTAGCTGTACAATACGAGCTAAAAGTTTTCGAAATTTAAAAATTGAAGGTTTCTCTCAGGTTTATTTTTTTTTTCTTCTTTTTTTCGTTGGTCAAAAAATGTTGACCCTAAAACTAGTTACAAAGAAGAAAACAATGAAAAATTCGATTTATAATGATTTTTGCAGCAAAAATGACTACTTTACTGCAGCTCCTTAATATCTTTTGAATTATTCAGTCGATCAAAATTATTTACTCAAATCTTTCTTCTACTTTCAAACTATACTTTTACAAATTTTAAACTAATTAAAAATTATAATATTTAAAAAAGGCTAATGAGAGTCAAGTGCGGTTATTGATGCACGGTTAGAATTTTTTTGAAAAATTGCAAACTTTAATAAAGTTTACAATTTGAGTTACTAGTTTGATTTATGTTTAATAAAGTTTGCAATTTTTCAAAAAAATTGTCATCGTGCATCAATAACCGCACTTAATTCTCATTAGTCTTTTTAAAATATTATAATTTTTAATTCTGGAGAGTCTCTTTGTAATTTTATTGTCAAACTAATTCCTCATCATTTTTTCTCTCTATTTTCTATCTATTTTGGCCACTTGAATCAACGCGATCGAATATTTTCCATAAAGTCACGAGTACATTCGTTGCAAATTAAAATCCTTATAACTTTTAATTGCTTCAGTGATCGGTTCGGGATTTTTTAAATAAATCTCCGAACATATGTAAGAACACATTTTTTTCAAATTCCAAATATTTTGAAAATAGATATACATCCTTAAAGGGAGCAAAGCTTTCCGCGCAAACGCGTCTTTTTTTCTAACGGTTCTCGCTCGCAATTTTGTGTCATAGACATTCGACATGGCCATTAGATACTGATAAATTGGAGCATCCTCGAGTATGCGTTTGCATGTGTTTTCTTCATTTTTGGCAGGAGCTCAAGGCTCTCCCGGGGTCCCCGCCTCTTCTCGCATATATCGGCCGCAGCCCTTCGGATTGTATTTTCAGACTTTATGACAAAAATAATCAAGAGCGCAATGAGTCATGCCCGTGATTTTCACGATGACTCGTAGCCGTTTCCCCTCGGCTTCGACGAAGCCTTTCGTCCTCGTCGTTATCTCTTCCTCCTTCCCTCTCTCTTCCGAGTCCGACGCGCTTAGTCGCGTCCAGTGACGGCGCGACGTCAAGTCAGGTATTAAGATAAGCCGTGATTTGCTGATAATGGTTACGCATACTCTAATAAACCGTAACGCGTCCCTGAGAGATCGAGTCCGCGATGCGGCGCGGCGCCGCCGGCAGCGAACATTTTTCGTAACGCCTCTAATTTTAGAGATCCGCGTGCCCCGTTCCGGAAACGCGCGCGGACCCGAAAAGCCCGCGTTTACTCGAGGCTCACGTCGTCGCCGCGAAAACTCGTTCCGTTCGTCGAACCGTGGGCACGAACGACGTATCGAGCGTTTGTTCATGCACGCTTCGCGGAAAAGCTTGCGCGAAGTTTTCTCGGTTCGAATAACGTTTATGATGGCGGTGCGCTTCCGTGAACTCGGGACGGAAGAAGGGAAGTACGGGAAATATAAAAGCGAAAGCCGCATTCCTCGGTTTCTCCTCTCTCTTATTCTTTTTAACCGTTTTACAAGAATCGATGATAAATAAATTAATAGAAGTAAAAGAAAATTCAGAGAGGATTGAAAAATAAATAAAAATTTTATGTGAACTCGTGTAAATTTGCATATCTAGGTTTTCTCTCTCGTTTGTAGAAACATAAAATATCATCATTCGTATGGAAATACAGAGAAGTAAAATATTAGTCTTTTTATCTACAAGTTGTAAGCGATAACACTTGCAGATAATGTTGGTTGCTCTCGTTCTAATCTAAACTATCGATATGACAAGTTTATGTCTATTTATTATTCGTTGTTATTAATTGAAATTGATTAAAGAACATGTTAGAAATAAATACTACTGTCTAAATTGTTTGCAGTGGAATCTCACTCTAAAAAGTGAGAGTGAAAATATTCACTCTTTTTCAAGACTGGTTGAATTTTCACTTTTTAGAGCGAGATTCCACTCCAAAGAATTTAGAGAGTAGAACTGTAAAACTTACATAGTTTGTTTTATAAATAATTAACTTCTAAAGAACCGGAAGCAGATATATCGGCTTTTGATGATTTAAGTGAATTTCATTGCTTAATTTGTATTCTTATACACTTATACAATTATTGCTAAGTAAATTACTGACTTCATATAATGTTTTTTTGTTTAGTATTTTACTAAATTTTGATGTTTTTATAAAATTTTTTACTGCAAATGCTGTTAAATATTTTCTAGAAATATATAATAATATAAAACTCAAATATTTATATATAAACCAAATTTTTTTTATATCCTTCCGGACCGGAAGTCGATACATCGGTTCTGGAACGGCGTCATTTTTTTTATAGATGCAATGATAGTCAACAAAATTCCAAGTCTAAAACTGTGTCATTCAAAAATTTGCTCATCTTCACGAGTTTATAGTTTGTTATTTGTTACGATTTTATTTCAATTTTTGAAATGCTACTTAATGTAAGATAGAGTTGCTGAATACATACTAATCTCCTAAAGCGTACCTCTTCATTATTTTATATTTTTTCTTCATATAAGTAACATTTAGCGACAAAAAAATAAACAAGAAATAAGTAATTTAGACAACAGTAATTTAATATAAATTTCATCTTGTTTTATGCAAACTATCAGCATTTTAGAAAATTAGGCACATCTGATGTAAATTTTTCATCAATTTATATAGCTGATAATAACGTAATTATGCAATTTTATTTTGAATTGTTAAGGAGGTTCATTATAGAAAATTTTACTTTCACTGTATATACATTTGTACAATTAATGTAAAAATTAAATCGTTATTTTTTATAATCTCCACTAAGTTTCCTATTCGTACCACTACAAATTTTATTACAATACAAATGATGCTAATGTAAGATTGATAAGTGCTACGTTTTAGACGATCGGTTTTCCAAATCACGCCTTTCGCAACATGTTACAAAAACCTTACAACAAATTAACTTGTAATTACTGAAAGATTTAACATGTAATAACAGATGTCTGAATAATAGAAACATCAAGCTACAACTTCGAATTTTGATTTGCATCCAAAACAGTATCAAATGAGAAATATAACAAAAAATAACTTAGGTATGCATTTGGCAATTTTCCATTTATAATGAAAGAAGTAATTAGTACAGATAGAAAATCCGGTATAAAAGTTCCGGTATAAAAGAATGTACTACAAGAATTTAAGGGGGAAGTCCTAACGCGCGTTCTCACCTTATCACGAATATCTGTACATTTACTTTATGACGTGAGAAAATCGAGAAATATATATGAGAATATGATTGTTGATTTGATACTAAGAGACTACAGAAACTCGCCATCATAGTATATTACGAGTTACACTCGTCTAGGCCTGGTTCGTACCGTCTGGAATTGGTAGAATACGGCACAGGGCGTGCCAATTAACAGTACCGGTTAAATGTGCTAACACGTAGGAGGAAGCGGACATTGTACGACACGCGCCGGCCGATTAACTGTACAGGGGAATTTCTCGTAAAATCACCGGTCGTCACGTCGTCGCCGCGACTCCGAGCGCGCCGACCGCGCATGAAACATTCCTGCGATAGGAATTTTTTTTCCTCCGACGATGTTTAAATGGGTCGCGACTGCTCGCGAAAACAGCTGCTCGGCGAGCTTTCTTTAGGCTGCGCGATCTCGATCTATTCGGACGTAAATATTCGCGACGCGACGTGTCCTGCTCCCTTCGTACACTTGATTTTGACAATCCTACATTTGAAATAGACAAAATTGTTCAGAATCTTTGCGCTTTTTTCTAATTAATTAATTAGTCACTGCCATTCTAAAATTAAGACAAATAAAATCGTTTGTAGGATCTTTGATAATAATTTTAATAAAATAATTTTCTTTCAAATATCTTTTCTTTCAATATTAAGAAAATATTCTGGTTTGAAGGATTATTTTAAAGGCTAGAAAGAACAGAAAAAAATTAGTATCAAATCAGCAATCATATTCTCATATATAAGCAAGAGTTTAAAATCTTGAAAAAATTTGATAATCTTAACCAGACACAACTTGCTTACATGAAGAAATCAAATTTCTCAAAATTAATGCTTAAATTCAATAAAATATTTTAAATTATATTTAATTAAAAATTAATTTTATATATTACATTTTACATGACTTTAAATTCTTTTATTTGAAATATTCAATTGCTGAGTGATAACTTAATATTTGATACAGAATATTAAAATATTTTCAACTTTTTTTTTATAATTGTGGCTAAAAGTGAGATACTTTTATTTTATAGTAGCAGGTGTTTATTACTTCATAGTATATTTCTTGTTATTGCTCATCGAATCAGCCCATAGATAATACATGTCAACTATCGTGCCGTCGTGATTTTGTTTGTATCAATAGGTAACTCGCTTGATCGATCAAGCGTACTACTATTTCTTATGTAAACGACTTCAGTCGTTTAGAATATTCGTCTTGGCTTTGATTGTTACTGTTCACCACGTGTTTATTTGGTAGCTTAGCCAATTTCGAGATTATAAATCTTTTCGTAGATGATTGTCTCAATTTACGGAGGTCATCTTCCTATACAATACGTCCCATATTTCACAATACATCGAAGCATCTTAAACTCTTGTTAAAGTCTCTACATAGAGAGACTTCATCATGACATGTTAGCGCTTATTATTGTCAATTAAAAATAATTAATATAATGGTTAGAATGGGGTCTCTTATTTTTTTAAATTTGTAGGCCTGTATTCTTTGTCATTTCTATCTTTATCATTTATTAGACGTAAAACAAGGAATGACAAAAAAGCACGCTAACATTTTTTTATAAATACGGGCTTCAGGCTTCTCTTCTCGTCAATGTGGAATATTAACATCATATTAAATTCTCTTTTTTAAATTTGTATATCTCGTGTCTAATTCCTTTCTAATCTGAGATGAAGTTAAGCGGATATTCTGATTTGAAGAAGTGTATTTCAGATGATTTTTTTTTTTAGAAAAATCTAAAAACCAATTAATATTAAACCTTACATACTGTTTTATTTCTAGTTTAACAATATTTCAACATTTTTTAAATGCTACTTTCTTATGTGTTACATTACTTACATTATATACGCTAATGAATATATTGTCCGTTTTCATCGAGCATTGAAAACCACTTAAAATGACGTGGATATGTCAACAAACTCGATATTGGGTTCCACATTTTATTTACATTGAAAAAAAGACATGATTTTTTTATCAACCTAATAATTACATAATAATGATTCTACTTCCAATTAAAGAACATATGATGTAAAAAAATTTCATGTACTCCTAATAGTTTTCAAGAAATTCAACTTCATCAAATTATCAAATATTGACAAAACACTTGGGCAATGTGTTTTAAAGGCTTCAAATATTAAGAGTATATATATATATATTTAAACAAAAATCGATTTTTTTGTTCTTTCAAACCAAAATACTTTTTTAAACGTTTCTATTTTTGTGGATTTCTCTGCATGCACTCTTTGTCCTTTATATATATATATTGGAATAACAGGATCATTCAAAATAATCTTAATAAAATTAATATTAGCTCAAAATAAGACAACTAATTTTCCACTCCGTCGCAATTATCCCGACCATACGATTACTCGCGCAGACGGAGTTATCTCACGCGTACTGTGTAATTAGAAATTGCCAATTAATTCCGCTGTATCGATGTGTACTCGTCCGTTGTCGCCTCGAGATTAATTCGGTGCCGTCGTTCTCGCCGCAGCGTGGCGATCATCACCTGGCTTCATCAGGTAAATTCGAACGGTTAGGCCGGGTAACGGGCACTAACGGCTTGCATCGAGGTGCATCTTTGGTAATTATAAATTATCTCCCGCGCAAGTGTGTCATCTTTCTCATTACGTTCATCTGTACGATTAACAACGTTAAGTGTAAGTGTCAGCTAATGAAAAAAATCAAGAATGAAATTCTCAATGCCGGAGTATTAAAGCTGCACTCTAATTAGTGATATATCTGTACGTATATACTATTAACAGTGTTGATGTTATTTTTATGTTAAAATCCAAAAGATCTCTTGCTTCTCTTCGATCTATTATGTCAATCATTACTCTGAGAAAAAAGTGTTATTTATGACTATAATTGCAACCATAAAAAAATTATGATTATGAGCTCCATTTTTACAGTTATTACTGCTATAATGTCAGTAATAATAACCTCGTGTTTATAGTTCTACCAATTATGAAAAAATTGTACTATAAATTATGATATTTTCAAATATTAATATAGCAAAATATCAAGGTTATGAATGGTGAAAATAAAATAAACGTTTGCATATAATAAATGCAATTACAATTATTAATGAATATAATTATTTGCTATAATGTGCATGGTTAAAACAACTATAAATATATAGATTATATAGTTAATATAAAAAATTATTATGAATTATAGTTGAAATATGGTAAATATAACCATTATTTTCTCTCAGTGTAATAAAATAAATATTTTCGATTCTAAAATCGATTGAACATTCATGAATGTAAACGTTAAGTTTTCAATTTAAAATTGTAAATTATTGTACAAAATGTAAATGGAAGGGGGGGAGGTAAAATGTCACCTTTTCTATTAAATTCTTTAAAGATTAAATTACATATAAGCAAGAGAGAGAGAGAGAGATTATCATTGTTTCATATGAGTAATAATATAATTTCTTAACAGTGTTAAAAAAAATGTGTTAATTTTAATTGGATATTAATGTTTTTTTCTGTATAACCAATTCGTGTGCATTATACAGTCTTATATGAACACAAAATTTGTATCATTATAAATTCTAATCTTACATTTTGCTATCTCTTCCGCCTTCTTTTTTATTATGAATTTTGATGAAACGATAAGAAATGTAATTAAATAGCATATTAAAATAATATGTAATTGATTTAGTGGATATAAAAACGGCGTCAGGGGCAAATTACTTAATTGTGGCAATCAGCGTGTTAAGTATCGACGGCGAAACTCGTCTCCGGGATGTTGGGCTGCGCGCGACGATTTCGGGTGCTCTGCTCTGGTCAATAGCATCGCGGATACTTTGCGCGCCTCTCTTCAGCAATACTCTCTCTTCTCGCGGCGGTTCGCGCGACGTCTGACGTTACGTATAAATAGACCGTATAAATAGATAACGCGCGTCGTTGTACGTCGTCGATCATAGTCGGGGTCCACATCCTCCGATCGGAGTTCAAATTTCGAAGATATCGCGCCGGCCGGCGCTTCGTCCGCGCGTGCGAACGACAAATTTATGCGCTGGCGATAAATCGCCATCAAGGAACTCGATTTATCCTTTAATCCTTCGCTTTTTCGACAACGTGTCTTTTTGTATATGACAAGCCACTGCATTTTTTTCAAGTACTAAAGAACCGTGGCAAAAGGTAAAAATTACTCAACCATTTTTCTCCGTGTATTTTCCCTATAGATAGATATATTTACATTTTTTTTTATTTTTTAATAAAATAAGAAGCACAATTACATAGAAAAAAAATTAATATCAAATCAACAATTCATTGTTTCATATATACAGGGTGTTCCAAAACCCATGATAAATATTTTAATGACAGATTCTTTGGAAGATTTTAAGACAAAAATTCTAATACCAAAATGTCGAGGCTATAATAATTTTCAAATAGGAAGAGTTTAAAGATTACGAATGACAGAGCTAGAATTTTGCGCGCCCAGGGATGGCAATGTGCTCCCTTAAACTAAATGCCTTTTACAATAATGAAATTGTTGTAAAAATACGCAATGAGAGTTTTATTAAGAATCTAATTCTGTCTATAATAAATTTAATATAAAATCAGATAAATATTTGTACATAATAATTTAATAATTATGTCGATATCAACGTGTCAAATATCAAAATTGTCAAAATATCAATTATTGTTTATTTGGTTCATATGATAAAAGTCTTTATGTAAGATCGGCCTATAAAGATTTTTTTTATCATTACTAGAGAGTGAATATTAATGTAGGTAAAATGATGCACGTACCGATTACATTAACCTGTGAAAATAGACATTTTTTTCTGCGGATATGAGACTAACGGTAAGTGACTTTTATGGACAATTTTGCATGCTCGACACGAATTTGTTGCTCAAATTTGACTATCACGTCATAATTTTGAGAAAAATGACGTCCCTGAGCGCGCAAAATTCTAGCCCTGTCATTCGTAATCTTCAAACTCTTCCCGTTTGAAAATTATTATAGCCTCAACATTTTGGTATTAGAATTTTCGTCTTAAAATCTTCCAAAGAATCTGTCATTAAAATATTTATCGTGGGTTTTGGAACACCCTGTATAAGCAAGAATATAAAATCTTGGAAAAATTTATAATCTTAAACAGACATAATTTGCTTACATGGAGAAACCTTTTCTCTTCACGTAAGCAAATTATGTCTGATTAAGATTATCAAATTCTTCCAAGAAGATTT
>QKQZ01022431.1:0-39546 GCA_003595255.1 Solenopsis fugax | reverse complement strand
CAAATCAGTATAGTACAATGAATATTAAAATAAGAGTTTTCTTTAATAATAATAATAATTGAATATTGAATAATAAAATAATAATAAACAAGAAAGAGATACGGCAAATGCGAGTCACGCGCGGTTAACAGTGCGCAGTGAGTAAACAACAAAAAGTAATATGTTACATTAACTTTAATAGAACGTTTCGCGCCAGAATCTTTTGTATAACATTGACTATTGCTGACGTTGAGTTGAGCCATGTTTATTATTATCGGGCCTAATAACTCGATTGTATTTACAACAATTTCCTGACGAGGAGGCGCCTCACTTCAACATCAGCGACTTCATCTCTTAGTGACTTTGTACCCATGCTGAGGATGGCTCGAAGGATGAGCCGAAACGTTCTATTGTGTTCTATTGTGTTCAATCATGATTTTGGTAATTATTTACAAGAGCTACAGCACCTCCGATTTTGACGAAATTAGGTTCATTCGACGCGTTTTCACACAAAATGAACGAATCTGGCAGAAAAAAGTGTCGCTCTGCCCCGCGAACTGATATATCAAGCACTAAAGTTAACGACTATTTAGGTTAGGATACCTGTCATACCGACGAGATGTAGCGACTTGAGTATGCTTTTCAGACACACACACACACACACACACACACACACACACACACACACACGGGGGGGTGCAAGGGGGTGGGCCTACGGCCCTCTGGGAGGAAAGAAGGATGTTGCTGATAGGAATCTGTGAAAGATCACGTGGCGATGCGATAAATTCGAAATTAATTACAAATGTCATGATTATATCTGATTATGTTTGACATTTTGCTTGATATAGCCTATTACAAAATGAAGTGAAATAAACTTGGACAAGAAATCGAAAAAATAAATATAATAAATTCGGCAAGCTAATATTTTCTAAATAATGTCAAACTTTTTCTACACTGAAAAAGAAGACTGGTTATAACTACTAAATGTATATTGAAATATAATAGTATCAATTATATATTTGATCAATGTAACCAAAAATAATTTTACTTTTCTAAATATTTAGTAACTTATACTAGATTTGATAATACTTACTAAACATTTAGTAAAATAAAATTATTTTTGGTTATATTGACAAAATATTTAGTTGATACGATTTCACTCATTTGGCAGTTATAACCAGACTTTTTTCAGTGTAGCTAAGCATGTAATTATATTTAAATATGTAATACATATGACATACATATGACATGTACGTGTGTAAGGAAAAAATAATTTGTGCTTGCTTGCAGAATAAAAGCATCTATTGAATCAATGAAAAAAAAAACAGGAAATAAGTTAATATCTTTTTTAAATTTATTACCCATTAAAATTTCGTGAATTATGATCTTTGTTCGATTGCGATGATATTTGACATCTTGTTATACATATATATTTACAGCGTATATACCTTCTCCATACTTTCTCTTCTCCCATTTATTCAAGCAGTCCTCGAGCTCGGCCCCCGCTCGAGGGTGGATTCACCGCTGCTGCATCGAAGAAAGAGGACTTTTGGTGTTTCGTCGGAGGAAGCTGAAACGAGGAATGAAGAAAGACGGAGAGTGGCTAGTTGGGGTTGGTTAAATAAGGAACAGAAATAAATAGGAAGGGAAGAAAAGAGCTCGTTAGGGGGTCTCCGCGAGTTTCCGAGTGCCCAACTACCCAACCAAACCCTCCTGTTTTCCATCTCGTTCTCGTCTCTCTCTCCTTCCTTCTTCTGATTCATCTCTTTTCGTTTTGCGCACGTACAACGCCATGCTTTTGCATCGCGACTTTTCGATATCTCGTGACACGTTTGTTTACTCGCGACAGTCGCGACAGGATTAAGGCAGTAATGGAATATGACGATAGTTAATTCGTATTTATTCATATTTATTTTTTCAAGATTTGCATTTATTTTTTTTATTACTGTATAGTATATGTATAAGTCAAGATATTGATCACTTTTTTACTTATTAAATAAGAATGGAAAAAATTTGATAAATTTTAGATTAAAAAAATTTTTGATAAATTTTACTTCTCATCAAATTTTAACGTAAAATTTATAGTTTTGTAACATTACATGTAAAAAAAATTGAAAGATTGTATTTTATATTAAAATTTTTATAATTTTATGATTATTTATAAACAAATATCAAAAGGAAGTATGGTAATAAAGAGTGGAAATTAATTCTTTTATGCATCTTTAATGACGTTGATGTTGCATTAAAAGCGCGGATGTGAAGACTGCTATTAAGAGTAAGATTACTTTCGTTCAGTGTGTCCTTTCTTTTCACAAAACTGCCGAAATTGCGACGGTAATCGCTACTGGCTGTACTAAATATTAACGGGTTAATTTCTTGCAAGATAGACCATCCCCGTGACCAAAGAGCGGCGAACCCTTTCATCGAGGAAGGAAGGAAGGAAGGAAGCAAGATCGTCGCCCCGATGAAGGGTCGGCCAGGTTCCGCAGAGGGCTTTCGTTGGTCGAGTTTAACGGGGTTTTGCTGGTCGCGACGGTCTCCAGTTTGGAGCAGGTAGATAGACAAGGGTCGGGGGACGGGGGCGTTTTAGCGAGTTACGAGCAATTGCCCACCGCCATTCTGCGCCATCGCTTCGTTCTTTAACCGACCGGCCCTCTCTGCCCATCACTGGGACCCCTTTCTACCTCCTTGCACGAAGGGTAGCGCTTGATAGGAACCGGGAAAATTGCGTGATTAACCGAAACCGTCTCCTGGGCTCATCAACACGCTTCTGCGACCACGAGAATCGGCCTGCCTTCGAGCTATAATGGCCACCATCCTAAAAGACCGCGGCAGATCTCTTTCGATGAGTCTCTTCCTCCGCGTCCTCCGGTGGGGTCTGCTGGTCGTTCGTAAATCGTCCAATCGTCGTCGGTGGACCGCACATCGTGTTCTTGGTTTTATTGCCGACGACGTAACCCATCGGCAGACCACTGAAGATTGTTGTGGGATTAAGGGGCTCGTAGACTACTGTGATCGTATAACATTGAAGCACGATGTAAATAACACGGTCAATTGGATGAATTGGTCATATACATGATGTCCTAGACATTTCGCATATTTATAATTATACATTTTTTTATGGTTATAAATTCAATTTGTTTTTAGTAAAAATATGTCTTGCGTTGTTTTTTTTAACGAATTCATGAAAATTTATTAATCACCAATCCTGATTACTTAAAATTCTGTTTTAAAGCAAAATATATACTTCAATGTGTAAGATATTTCAGTGATTCAATTTCTTATCAAAGACTTTCGATGTAAGATCCGCAGCATTACAAATATAAAGTATGCAATATTTAAAACAATCTCTTAACTCTAAAAATTGCTCCAAAGATTTATTAAAAAATCTTCTGTGATAAATAAAATAATCCTTATACATCCTGTGAAAACTAATTTTTTAAATTTTATATTTTTTTCTTGTAGGCTGCATGTATATGTGTGTGTTTGAGTTTGCATACTATACAATCCAAAATTGCAATTATAAATTTATATGTATGCATGCCAAAGATATTATGTATTTGTTTGAATAAAAATTGCGACGGCAATATAAAAAGTATGTCTTTGTGTATGAAGAAGGAGGAAGAAGGGTATTTTATTAAAAATTTTACTTTAATCGGGAAATAATTATCTAGGAACGAGCGCATCGATTGCATTCGTTTTGTGTTTTCATTTCCCTCTTCTACTTAAATCCGACGATCTGGGATCGAATTATTTGGCAGTCGCGAAATTACGCGAGCAGAATCAGCGTAAGCAGCGAAACGATAGACGAGGCTTAATATGGATAATCCGCGGTTGATTGGCTCCATTAAAGGCGTCCGGGTGAATGCAGACGAATCGAGAATGAATTCTTACTTCCTCAGAAATGAGGACGAAAAAGAGAGACTCGAAGGACATTATTCGTATTGTGCATATTATTTCATACGCGAAAAATGCTACAGAGGGACTAAATGTTTATTTAAAGAGACGGCCGCAAATGGGGTTATTTCAAGAAAGTATAATTAATTTTCACATGCCAAAGAAATAAAGCTATCCATTTTAGGTCCGCAGCGTCCGTATATGCCTACATACACCTATGTATTCAACACTTTTGCGAGATTTAATAAAAGCTCGAGCAGGATTATCCAATCAAATCTGCTCTGCATTTTCACCTACTGCGAGACAGAATATTTTTCAGAGAAAAGGTCACTGCAAGAAATATCAGACTGAAAAACAGTTATGTCTTTAGGATTTCGTTTATAGTTATGTCTTTGATTAAAACAAAAATTGGAAAAAAATTAAAAGATTTCTAAAATATTATGTTGATGATTGATAAGGTAACGTGTTGCTTTTCATAGAAAAAATAAATCTCGTTTAGTAAAAATACATCAAATGGTAGTCAAGAATATAACTAACGAGTCGTTGTATGGCGATCTCCATTTTCAAGGTAAAACACGTAAGCATTCTCGTTTTCCTTCATACTTTTCGCCCTTTCCTACCGAGGTGCAGCCTAATAGCTCTGTTGCTATCTCGCAATGTAATCTGAGGGTGGCAGTACGACTTCTCGTCGACATACTAGCATTAATGTTCAACAGAGTAAGATGCATTTATGTACATGTAGATAGAAAGAAAGATTGTAAATGTAAAAGGAGCAACTAAGGTTTCTTTTTCTCTTCTTTTATAATTTCTTTTTCTCTTCTTTTTCTTTAATTTTTTTTATCTTCTCCAAAAATATAATTGTAAATGTTGTAAGAATTGAAAGTTTGTCAATTTAAACTTTATAAAAACTTTATATAAGCAGTTCATATTATGTTTATACGTTGCTAATAATTAAATTATAAGTAACTTGCAAGCAATAAAATTTTCAATAAAAAAAAACCACGCAACAAATACAATGTCATCTGTTTTTTCGATGGTCCGCAATATTATTGTTTTGTGTAAAATAAAAAGAAATAAACGCGTAATTATATAATTGTAATACAAAATTATAGTACATAAATAACTTATTTATATATAGCGTTTACGAAGTACGTAATATACCGACTTCTCTTCGTAATAGTAGGGTAATGTAATCCGACCTGCGGTACATTAGCCGGAAGGCACTGTGGGATATCCTGCTGTACCGTAGGCTGTCCTAATTGTCCCTCAGGAGTCACGGTGTATACAGGCTAAGTTTTTTTTTTAGATTCGTCCCTTTTGTGTACACAAAATTATATCCCGATCTGTCATCGAGGAGCGAACGCGAGTGTCAGATTTCATTGAGAAACAACGACGCAATATTACAGCGATTGAAAGTATTATTCAAGATTTTTATTATCGAATAACGCAATAATTTATTTTTTTTTACGAGATCAATAACTCGTCTCAATTTCCATTAGATTTGTATCCATACACAATTTCTTTTGTAAGAGGAAATAGAATTACTTTTATCGTTATCGCGTGTGCAGCTGTACTCTGCCAAAAGATATTAACGATAACAAATTCGGTTAACATCGAACATTTATATCGGCATCGGCATTGAAAGACTTTCGATCGATTGAATAAACTGTTAATTGGTTACTGTTACCAGATAATGATCTAACAGTTAGGTAACAGGTTTTGCTGCTAATTCGATATCCCATTTCGATAATTGGGATCGGCCCGAGTTGTTTACTTTTGAGCGAACGAGTCATCCGCTCTTTTCGAAATGACGTTAATTAGGCTGCCCCTTGTTGAGGGTTGACTTGATATCGCCGACCGACTATATTCCATCTCTTGAAAGAAAGCGCTTAAAAGGCTGTCCCCATTATGATTTCCCGTATTAATAATTGAGATCGATCAAATTCGTTTGCCTTCATTTTAAATTGAGACGATCATCTGTCCTTTCCTCGATGCTATTATATCTCTTGTGCATTCGATGGTAAAAAATGTATCTTCTAATAATCGCGAAGAGCATACTTTGAAATTCCATCTGCATAATCCCGCTTTATTTTTTTAAATAAAAGAATAATTTGATTGTCACTTGAAATACCCGTACGTGTACGATATCATACAAATCACAATTTTTTCATATCATGAAGAGTATTTCGGCTTATAAAATATTCTCTTTCAGTTTTTGAAAGTGTAGCAAATATAAAGAGATCATTACCATTAAAAATAAAAATTTATTCGTATATAGATATATATATGTTATAGACGATATAGTATCTATCAATTAGATATTTTAATTTTTTATGTCTAAAACAGCTCTTTCATAAAAAGTAAAAAATAACATAAAATTAATCTAAATATCGTGAGTGCGATATTTAGATGAGAGACATTATTTTTGAGCGTTATTATTTTTATTATTATTAAATTCTATCTAAATATTGAGAACTGATTACACCAGAAGATAAATTTTCATGGTGGACATCGAGTTTGATTCATCGGTCAAAGGAGTCAATCATGTGATCATCGGATGGCATGACAAAGTCTTTATATACTGTACACATCCAGTGTATATAAAGAAAGGTAAGAGCCAAAGGAACAGGCAAAGGGCTGTGGAGAGAGCGCGTGAGAGAGGATGGGAAGAATTAATCGAGTCTTGTAGGATGATATGAGCCATAAACGAGGCAATCTGCCGGAATCCTGAAGAACGATCGACAATGTTTCAGGACTGGCTCGGTAGCAAACCGTCTGGAAGATCGTCTACTAAAAGAGTCAAACGCGGAGATTGACGTCCATATGCACGTCTACACGCGCATCAGATCTGCCGGTCCAGAGGGACTTTATATGAATACACGAATTAGATTCACACATACACACACACACAAGTATACACACACTCCGCACGTACACGTACTCATCGCATAGACGTCGATCAACCGTGAGAACGTCCTTTGGTAGAACCTGAATTCCTTGTGCTTAATTGATCTGGGAGTCAGTTTGGGTCCCAGAAAAAGAACAGGAAGCCACTCGTATACATGGCTTCTTCCGTTCCCAACGATCGAGATCGATCTCTCGTCGACCGGCGGACAGCAGCAGGTAGAGATGCAAACGCGAGTCAAGGTCACGGATGCACTTAATTTCGGTCAGGTATATGTTGTATTAATTCGCGATACAACACTCCGATATCTTTTTAGAGAAAGGGAAAAAAGAGTTTCAGCAAGGTAACACATTAATATTATAACTATACGTATAATTTAATAAAAAAAAAAGAAACTAATTAGTATATATAAAATAAGACTTATAAAACAGTGTACATTAAGTTAATATATTTCCATACAAAAAGTATAATATAATAAATATTCCTCGTAGTATTCATATTTTCATGTAACGGAATAAATTTTTCGAAAACAGACCAAAAAGAACAATAATGATGATAATAACAATAGTAACAATACTATGCTCTTTTTCATAAGAAATTTAAATAAGATATTCATTTCATAAATGTTAAAATTATTCGATTAAAATGAGATTTTATACAAGACTAAAGACTTTTAAAAACATGTAAACTGAGAAAATGTATTAAAAGGATGTACAACAAGAATAAGAGAGTTCTGTCAAAAAAAAAAAAACAATTAAAAATTAAAATAAAAAATAAAAAACCTTTTCCTACATTCTTTCTTCGAACAGAAGACCGCGTTAAATAGACACGACAGCCTCGGGCAAGACAAAGGGGCAGGTACCCTTTTTTATTGGTCAATTTGCAAAGGTATTGTGAACACCCAGTCTATCACCCGTCCTGAAAAACGATCGGCAGGAAAAAGATGTCCTAGCGCGCATTGGGAACGGACGGACAGGAGTGAGCCCGGTGTCGGCCGCGCGATCAGCCTGCGGGCAGCATGTGGACAAAGCAGCAGCAGCAGCAACAGCAGAAGCAGCAGCAGCAGGTGATCCCGACATAATGGTACGTGTACGTGTATATGTACGCTGCACGTGTGCGGTGCACCCACGTGTCGCACCGTGCGCCCGGTGTATCGCCCGTTCGCCGTGGCCGGTTTTGGTCCGGCGCATCACATTGCGACGAACGAGGCCGAGAGAGGCGGATAAGGACGAGCAGTTCGTTCTTCGACAATGACGTGATCCTTCAAGGGGATCGTGCATTTGCATACGTCTGCCTTTCCGAGTAAATCGCGTGTCTCGCGAACCGTTACTTATTTCCGAAAAACGGAAACGTACGTGGTACAGTAATTGGTATGGTTGCAAAAGACGCATGCAGTACGACGACATGCGTTACATCGACTCGGTTAATTCCTTCGATCATCTTAAAACCATCAAATTTCGCAATTCTTCCCGGATCTTTCGATTAATTTTTTATGATATTCTTTGCTTTCAGAGTTTGGAGCAAAAGATTTAATTTTTCACACGACGTGTCTGTAACAGGTTTTATATCGGATCAATTTTACATAATTTGTCAATCACGTCACGTGAGTCACCGATAACCTACGTGGAATGGTTATTATATTTGTGAAATAAAATATATAATATTACATAATGACTAAAATATTAAAAAATATTGTTATAGAGAAGTAATAAAATACAATGATGCCTCACAGAGAGAAAAAATTGTAGTGGTGGCAACTATAAGGGGACAACCATACAAATGTTGTTAATATAATTATAATACATAGTTAAGTGAACTATATTGTAGTTATTGCAACTAAATTAATAGTTAAGAGAACTAATTAAAAAATAGTTGTAGTATACTATATAATAAAGTAATTACAACTATTTTTTATTAGTTTTCTTAACCATTAACTTAGTTACAATAACTATAATATAGTTCTCTTAACTATATATTATAATTATATTAACAAAATTTGTATGGTTGTCCCCTTATAGTTGTCACCACTACAATTTTTTCTCTCAGTGCTTATAATATGCAATTTGCCATTCACTGTATTCGATATCGTAAATTGAAAAACTGTAGAGCTGCGTAGGTCATTGGCTCATGGTATTAATATTGTAATACTATATGCCTTAATTATGTATTTACGTATTTATGATATAAAAAGTATTTTACGATTATATTTCTCTTTCTAGCCAAATAACTTCCAGCTTAAATAGAAAGTCCAGCATGGGTCACTGGGGAAAGTATTAAAAAAATACTGCTGTAATGTATGATAACTTAAATTGAAATTTTAATTTAATTGTCTCGTTTTGCGGAAAGCTCTTACGAACGACGCCAAGGCTCGCATGCGAAATCGATAATTGGCCGTATCGACTTTCGATTTATCAAGGCGCGCACGAGTATAGATCGCCTCTTTGTCTTGCTTCATGATAGGGCTGGTACCCAATCAAGACAAGCGGACAATGTTTACGAAGTGTCGTACCACCGACGGGCTAATGGCTCGAAGACATTAAGTTAATTGCTCGGCACGTCGTACCTGTGTACTCGCATTTGCGTGCGCGACGTGCCCATCTTTCTTTCGCTATCTGCTTTCCACCCTCGTGTTCCCTACTCCTTGCCGTCGTCACGTAATGTTCATCATAATGGAAGTATTGTAAAGGACACGAGTAGTCCTGTCAAATAAAATTCCCACAAAAAGAGTCATATCTGTGTTGTTACAGTTATTAAATTAATTAAAACAAAAGTCCGTGGACAAAGCGTATTTTACGGATTCAAATGCGTGATGTTAATTTTAGACATTAATTAAATGTAGATATCTGCAAATTGAGATGTTTTATTAAATTTTAGGTAACGAATTAAATCAAGCAAATAATATAACAATATATTTTCAATGTAATTTTTTAAAGATTATTGCAAACAAATACTGTGTTAATTAATTTTACAGATTAATTTTACAGATTATTGCAACATTTTAGATATATAACTTTTAAACGTAAGTGGATCCAAATAAACTTTTGAACAAGTTTTATTAGTATACGCAAAAAATTTGATTTAATTCGAGATGCTACTTTTTCATCAAATTTTCAAATAAGTATTATAAAATGCAATTTTATATAAGAATCAAGAGCAAAAAAATTAAATAACTTTTAAAATCATGCGAAAACTGCCCAATTTTTACACAGATAATTTAACGTAATAATGGGACAGTCTACAAAATTTAAAAATTTTTGATAATATTTTGAGATGTGATACATACATCCTTAAATTATACGAAATACAAATATTAATATTAAAGGATTCTTTCCTTTCGCCAACCTTTATCTGACATTAAAAAGTAAGCGAATGATAATAATAATTTGTCAAATCTATAAATAAGCGTGTTCAGCTATGAGAATAATTCCCATTAACCGGTAATTGAAAACCTGTCACCATTCCAAGAGATATTTTCGATAGGATCGGATGAGTTATTCGCTAATAGTAAATACTCTAAATTTACAAAATAGAAAATATGTAAATGCGACGTCTAGTGTAATTTTAGCATACACCATCGCGCTTGCCCCGCGCTCTCGCCCTTTTACGCGTAAAAGGAAAAACAACCCCGTCGTAGTTGGAAGGGGACTACGGCACCTCCGTCGCTGATTTTTCCTGCCCGTCGAACCGTCTACGTGTATTTACATAAAATGGCGAGTCGTCGGAATTTTTAAATCAAATTCCTTATCGAACAAGCACGAGCTCGTGCAAAAGGGGAGACCGGCGGGGTGGTGTGCCGGCGGTGCGAAAAAGGTGAGTCTCTATCTACCACCAGCGAGATAACGAGCTCGTTCCTTTTCCACGATTCTCTGCACCCCGAGGTACTCGCAACCCCCGTCGGTGCTCTCCTCTCTCTTTCATTCTGCAGTCAATTCCTCTCCTTCTCACTTCCGCTCGATCTCTGTTCCTCTTACACTTCGCGACTTTTCAAGTCGTGACCCAATGCGGGAAATGAGAAAATGATAAGAAAATATACCTCGGAGGCTGCGCGGACTAAGACGAGACTCGGAGGTGTGAACGGACGGAGAGTCACATGATAATGGGTTTAGAAAGCTTTATGTGATACTCAATATTTAGGTACCTTTTTATAGGAATATTAATATTAACGGATATTTAATAAAAATTATATAGTTATATTTGTTGTAATTTCCACTTTTAAACTTTCTATACACTGAAAAAAGAATTTGGTAATAGCTATCAAATGTCGAGTGAAATAATGGTAATTAAATATTTGGTTAATATAATCGAAAATAATTTTACTTTTCTAAATATTTTATAAATATTATTAAAATTGATTATACTTACTAAATATTTAGAAAAGTAAAATTATTTTTTATTATATCAAACAAATATTTAATTGGCATTAGTTCATTCAACATTTGGTAACTATTATCAAACTGTTTTTTCAGTGTACTCATAAAAAATCATTTCGAAGTTAGATAAAAAATATTTATGTTTATCACGTCATCACCTGCTAAATTTTATTTATTAACATACTATTTTTTATAGTGTAACAAAGAAAGAGAATACTAGATGCAACGCTAAATAGTGAAACGATGTGTGATTTTGAATATGGCATTGCTATAATAAAATATTGCTATAATAATGCTTTTATTATAATTTCTTATTATAAAAGTGTAAGAGAGTTTGCGACAATATCTTGCGCGATACGCACAAAAGTATTCGTCGAGATGAGCACAAAGGCGGAGCGGAAGGTCGTGAATGTGCGTGAGCGAAGGAGACTAAGAAATCGAGGATGGTGGAAAAGGAGGAGCCATCGAGGACATAAATCTTCGAAGCTTCCTTATCAAAGGTACTCCACCGGGAAATGGCGGCAATCTTCTAGGTTCTCTTCTCGTTCTTGAAATAAAGAAGCCAATCACAAGGCCGATGTGACGTTGATCCAGAATGCGAAATAAATTTAATTTAATTGATTATGTAGAACGATATTCCACACGTTTAACATATTCTTGTGTATTTATATCAATTTAATGTGTCAAAATCTACACTCAAAATTTTATAATCAAAAATTGAATTAATTTGATTGGAGGAATTCAGAAAGAAGATTATCCTATTCAGTTGTAAAATTTACATTTTTAAATTGTACGTATATAATGATTTATACTAATAATTTAATCTTAATCTTCTGTCTATACATGTATCGTCTATACACTTTCTTTTCTTTGAAATATTATACTGTGACCGGGATAAATCGTCTCTATTTCCTCCCTAAAAAAAAGTTTGACATTTAGGAAACAAGCCTGGTGCGTTGTCGGCCTCAGTTAGAGCATGGCCTTGAACCAGAACGTTTCGGAAAATTATCCTGAGACACGCGTGACCATTCGTATATGGAATGAATGTCTTTTTATATCAGTAAATTTTCATTTTTTTCTGTATTTTCAATTTTTTAAATTTTTATTTATATTAAAGAGATTTCACGAAATATTGAAAGAAATTAAATTTTTCAAGCGGTAATTTTGAAAATGCAAGGAACGTTATTATCATATTTGCATTAAATATTATAAATAATATTAAAAAATGTTTTTTGCAAGTTTTAAGTTTTGTAATACTATTTTAATACTAAAATGCATTGTTTAACTTGTAAATGTATTTCCAATTTATACTCATTCATACATATTTAAAAAATATCATTTTCAGGTCACTGAATAACTCAATAGTCGACACTTAAATTATTTCTTTTTTTGTAGTTTGAAATGTCAATTTCAAGATATGAAAGTACTTTTCCTCAAGTCATTTTTGTTTTAAATTATGCATATTTTAATTTAATTTTTATTTTTATATGAAAATATATGCATTTTTCTGATCTTGTCAGCTATAATTTATATTATAGTTATAACATTTATACATACAATTTTTTAAATTAAAAATCATATAAATTTCTAGAGATATTAAAGTATGTATAAGAATCACGGAAGAATTTTTTTGTGCTTGTAAATGTAATGAAAATTAATTTTAAAACGAATGACTCAGTCATGTGCGCAGAAGGTGTGCACTAATGCCTAAAAATAACGTATAGACAAAAGGTTAATTTATTAAATATTAGAAAAGAAGTACTAAAATTGGATGATAAAATAAAGCAATAATTTTTAAAATATTTTGCGAGTAAAATAAAAATTCGCACATTTAATCAATCATGGAGGGAAACAAATCATCCGTGTAAAAAATCTATCATGGTATATAATTAATTATACTTTTCTTAAAATACTTTTTTTATAGCCGATAGTTCAAGATAATGTAATAGCGATCTAGAAGAAGATGGGCTCGGCGAACATGTTAATCCACTAAACGCGACGAACTTGCTTCGGCGAATTTGCGGCAATGCAGTCCACCATCGCATAATGCATTTGCGCACGTATAGTGCATAGTCGTTATCTTGATAGTTGGTCTCTCCTCCTTCAAGGGTTGTCGGGCCAGAAGAAGAGGAAAAGAGAAGAAAAGAGAAAGAAAGAGAGAAGCCATTCTCGAGTCAAGGAAAATAGGAGTGCTATCGAGGAGAGAGAAGAGAAGAGGAAAAGGTAGATAGGGGACAGAAACCTGGTAGGAAAAGAGAAGAGGACTCTTGGCTTTCGCAAGTATTATCTTGTCAGCACGGATAACGACACCTTGGCGTCGTACCTACGGCCCTCATCAATTATAAATCCCACCCACCAATCGTGATATCCCGATCCCACGGCCGCAACCGCGGATCGAGGACGTCTCATTATCTCGCTCGTAGTCGGACATTGTGGTTTCGTCGAGCCATCTCAAGAAGAAGGAGAAGGACTGGTTCTGGAGAGACAGCATTTCAAACATAAGGTATTGTAAAATTTCAAATTTCCGCCAATTTCTAATTCAGAATGGAGATTTTTATTCGAATTCAAAAGATCACTATATCATTTCTAATACACATCTTATGCAAATAAATTTGATGCAGATTTGACTAAAAACTATAAATCAAGGTAAAAAATGCTCAATAATTGTTCAATGTTAATAAGTAACGTTAATGAATATTTAAGATTGTAAAACAATACTTAATTGCGGATTTTAATATATTTTATAGCAGCCAAATAATAGAAAGAAGTACATATATATTTTCTGCTGCTTTAATTTCAAACAACATAACCCAGCGTTATTCTTTATTAAGCAGCTTGCTAGGTTTGGAAGCTTAAAAAAGTACATGCGCTGGCGGGGCAAATGTCAAGCTCCGTTATTAGAGTCTAACAACTCCATCATTAAGAAAATCCAAATGAATGGTTCGTTCGAAACGGCGATGTCCCGCCATCGGAAAGAATTCTTTGTCTCCCTCCGTCTCATTCTCGTGCAGCAGTCTACCCCCGATGGACAAATGGTGTTTCGCTATAATGAAGGGTTCGCGAGGCGGCTTTAATAAAAAGCGGATGCCATTACGCCTCTTGTCCTCGGCTTTTTGCTCGCCAGGGCCTGATACGTTTTCTCACCGAGGCCCAACGGCGGAAGCTACGTGATGATCGCGGCGATATCTTGATATCTCTTGTCCCTAATGATGCTTAGTAATGACGCCTTGGAATAATATCGTCAACGAAAAAACCGCTTATATCTCAAAACATCGCTGGCAGCACTTGCTAAATTATATGTGAATGCGACAAGTTGATCGAGAAGTATTAAATTGACCATAACGGAGAATTGCAGAATAATGCTATTGTAGTTTGCAATAGCACGTATGTAAAGAAAAAAATTCTATATATCTGTGTTATCTTACCAAATTATAAAGTAACACTATAATATAACATCAAGAATTACAAATGTTACAAATAACTTTTAAGTAATTAAAAGTTATTTATAACATTTGTAATTCTTGATGTTATATTATAGTGTTACTTTATAATTTGGTAAGATAACACATGTAATGCACGTATGTATTATTTCATATATACGTAATAATATTTTTTCCAGAGAAACTACAACATTGTAATTTGAATATACAAATCTTTTCATAGAAATCAAGCGCAACAAAAATTCAAAGTTTAAAGTAAAAATCTCGTCAGAATAGATAATAATGTGAGGCTCATCGTGAGAGACTCATTCCAAAGGTAGTAACATAGCGTGATTGTATAGCGGGTTATCTACTACAAGGAATAAGCATTATGTAAATTAAGACCCCATTTAACCCTTCTAGCAAACTTGATATCCGTTAATGAAAATCTGGTTGCGTGATCTCAGGCGTCTATTAAATAGTACTCTTATTCATTGATATTTATTGATAAATAAGAACTTTTTATTTACACATATAAATAAAAAAATGTTTGCTTATCAAGAAACTATGTATATCATTTTTAGTCCTTTTAAGTATTTTAAGTCTTTTCATAAAAATATTATTTAATATATTATATAATGTTTCTTATTTAATTGATAGAAACACGTGCAATCTATTATGCATAGAAAAGACAATAAATTCCATGAAATTTCATTATTATGACCCATAATACGACAATAAGAAAATAAAAAATTTTATGAAAATTATGTCAATGTTTTAAATTTTGAATAACGCTTTTTCCTTCTCACAGTCATATAAAAATAATATAAAATATTCATAGATATCTTTCAATTTGTTTCACTGAGGTATATTGAGTTGTTTCTTTAAAGCGGCATTTAAGTAGAAATTTACTTCGTTCAACTTATATATTTTTACTACTTTTATTCAAGAAACGTAATTCTTTTATAAACTTAATCGTTAAATTTTGCAGAAACAATTAAAATTACATTATTATTACTGCATAGTCTTGACATGTAAAGAGGAGAGACGATCATATATAAAAAGCCGAGTTTCACGTAACAGTACCAACCCCGTCCGAGCACGTCGCTGTCTTCGAAAAAAAGTTACCCCCTAGAAAGAATTCTACTACATCGATGCGTTCAGGGGTTGAAAAGGGACTGCTTTATCGACCCTTGCAGTTCTCAATTCTATTCAATTCTTTACGATTCTATCACTAGATTGTTCTGTCGTCGTTATTTTTATAAAGTTTGCTTTTATCAAACCTCTATTTAAACTTTCACGTCGTATCCTTCTTAAACTGTAGTGTTTTTCTTCAGTTTCAGAAACACAAATATGAGATATAAAATACACAAATTTATAATAACCATAAAAATTATTGTGCTAATCAAAAATTTGTTATTAATTAAATTATTTATTATTATCAACCAAACTTAAAATATCGTATCTCAATTTTCTTATTATTTACCATTAGATTAATATAAAGAATGGGAATTTTATATATTAAGAGTTTTGTAGGGGGATATAAATAAATAGAGTTACATCTTGAATTTTTAAACTATTTATATGTTTTTTCAAGTTTCTGTTATATAATAGAAGTTTTCCCATTGAAAAAATTAATTATCAAATTATTTTATACTTATATTTATATTCGCATCTAAAAGGTATATGAAGGTATATGAATGAATATTAACATCTCACTGCAATAATATAATCTCTATATTTAAAAAATATTAAGTTAGTATTAATGAGTACAATATGTGTTTCTAAAACTCAATTATTAATATACAATTTAATTTTTACATTATCATGTAACAGAGTTTATGATAATATTTTCATTATTCCACAATAATTTATTTTAATATTTTTCAATAACCAAAATTCAAAGTCACAAGATTCAAAATTTACGTCATTGTTCAATATCAAGAATGCATCGATATATTTTAAATAAATCAATGTTATTATAGCGATACGCTGATTCTTACATTTGATATATTTTCGTGTTATGCACACGCGTGGCATTAGAGACATATGCATACGCGGCCCCGCGAGCATTCGGAACCGACATATCGCAGCGGAAATATCTCGACCGTGTAATAAAGCACAGAGAAAAATGTCGAAACTCGAAACCGAGACGAAGCGCGAGGTGCATAATGTACGAGTATCATACGTCACAATCAACTGCACGCGGCGCCAAACGCTTATTTCTCCGATGGCGCTGCCACGCTATGAAATTACACCAACTTGACTTACGTTCGTGAACGACAATCTGACGTAGTCTAAACTCGGTTTCACCCGACGAAAATAATTTTCTCGTATACCTCTAACGGTGTACCGACGTCAGTTACAGTCCAGGATTTTCGGAATTTATTGATAATGGCCAAAATCTTGAGCCGAGCTAAAGAGAGTGCTTTGCAAGAGGGGTTTTGCTGAATTATTAGCTTTTATCGTACGTTTCGTTTTCAACATTTGATACTTTTGCCGTGAGAGCGTGATGTAATATAATGCTTTTTATTAACTTGGTCATAAAAATTAATAATACTTAATATAAAATTATTTAGATTGTTGCTAACAATAAAATACAAAAAATACTTATTTCATAAGAGTGCGAAAAGTATATTTTTCAATTTAATAATCTTTGTTTAGGTGAGTTTTAACTAGACCTTTAATAAATTCTAATTAGCATTCTCAAATTAATTCATTTTTATGAAAATTGTACATAAAAAAAATAATTTTTAGTTCTCCTACATGTATTAAATTAATTTGAATATTTATTTTCACGAAAAAAATTTAATTAAAAAAACAGTATATAGGTATGTATTTTTATAAATTGCATATATGCATGTGATCATACCATTTTAACCAGAAATTGACATTAAAAAAACAAATATTAAAAATCTTTGTTTTCGGAACTTAATAAAATTCGAATTTCACAATTTATCACAATTTTCGATGATACGTAAACACACGTACGCCCGTGTACATTCCTTTGTAACTACACGTGCAAGTGCACTGAGAGAAATGTTTGGTAAAATCAACCAAAGTTTAGTTGAATAGTGACTTTTATAGTTATAATTACTAAATATATAGTTGTTTTGACCAAACAATTTGTAGTCTTAACCAAATAATTATTTTCATAAAACAAATTACAAAAAGTTTTGTTAAATGTAACTAAGTTTTTGGTATCAGTAACTACAAAATTTATTTGATCACTATTTAACCAAACTTTAGTTGATTTTACCAAACGATTTCTCTCAGTGTGGGCCCAATACACTGACAAGAGAGAAATTGTTTGGTAAAAGATCAATTAAAGTTTGGTTAAATAGTGATCAAATGAATTTTGTAGTTACTGGTACCCCCTCCCCCGAAAACTTAGTTATATTTAAGTTATATTAAACTTTTTGTAATTAGTTGTATGAAAATAATTGTTTGCTTAAGGCTACAAATTGTTTGGTCAAAACAACTATATATTTAGTAACTATAAAATTCGTTTGATCACTATTTAACCAAACTTTCGTTGATTTACCAAATATTTTTCTCAGTGTAATGTCCTTTGATATTGTCCTTGAAAAAATCAGGATTGCCGACGGGGAATATCGATATTCGATCGGTTGTACCGTACGAAATTTCAAGCATGGCCAGACCGTTTGATGACAAGCGCACCCTCGCACGCAGAGGGAGGAAACCGAAATGCGTCCACCCCGTCCATCAAAGGGGGATGAATTCGACCAATTGATGGGTTTGGAGTCGGCGTCGATCAATCGACAAACTCCGCGCTCAAAGCTAGTGGCCATTCCTACTCCACTGACCCTATTCGTTCGTTGCTCGCTTTGCCAATAAATTGGAGTTTTTTCCTCTCGCAGGCACTACTATGAAAATCACAGAATATATGTCGAAATTCATATATTACTTGTTTTACGTTGTACTTTGTTTTAAAGATTCAGGTTGTGAAACCGCGATCATGTCTTACAACATCATGCTTTTTGCATCTTTTGCATTTTCAATTCAATGTTCGCAATATGATATTATAATTAGACATTTTATTTATCGTAATTACTTTTCTCAGATTTTTACATATAAATTAATTAATATTCAAAATAAATTGAAACGACAAAGAATTTTTGAAAGAAATATTTAAGAAATTGTGCATCTCTTTTTATGTTCAGTTTTTTAAATAATTACGTTTTAAATAATTCATAATTCCGAAAATTATATGTGCATTTGGCATTTTTGCTAAAAAAAGATTGATTAGTGACTTTTTGAAGACAAGAAGTGGTGATATAATTTTAAAGCACTTTATAAATCTATTTATTAATTTCGTTCCAAAACGAAAATTTATCCCTTCAAGTCGTAATAAAGAAGTTACTCGTATGATTACACTGTATTCACACACGCCATGTACGTATTTCGCGGTAGTCGTGTACACGTCGTATCAAAAATGGAAAGAAATAAGTTCGCGAAAGTAACGGAGACGTCCCAGTCAGAAACACGTCTGATAATGGAGCGAGGCGGATAACACGTACGAGGCGGCTGACGAGGATGCGCTCGGCGGGACTCGCATGCGGATAAGTTTGCCTTTCCGCATCGAGGAACGAGGTGAAACGAGGCGGCCGCAGATCCGATCGGACAGCGGAATCGCAGGTACTAGGCTGGTTACATCCGCGCGGTCTGCCAAGCGCGGCAACCCTATCCGATCTCGGTTTCGCTCTCCTGCAACGTTTAAAGCCTTCTACCTGACACACCTCCCCCCCCTCTCTCTCTCTCTTCTCATCTCGTTTCCTCAAACGCTCCTATTCCGTCTCTCTTTCGATTTCTCTCCTTCCTAGATATTACGTGAACACGATCACGTCGTATCACAATGCGAAATCCCGCTTTTATTCGTCCTCCCGAATATAATACGGCGGGTCCGATGTGGTTAGACACGAACGTGGCCGGCTATTTTTTATACCGATCCACGCGTGAGTTATTAGCATATGGTGCAGCGTATGCGCGTATACGATGGGCCTGACAGATAACAACGCTTCGATGATTATAAAATGTTAAATCATTGGATAAATGTGCAACAATGTGTCCTTTTTCGTTCGCATACCGATACATTGTCTAATCGCGCGGCTTGAACTTATAGCGCGGGACAATTTTACGTTTTTTTTTCGCATACTTGTCAATCATAATGTCCAACGTACAAAATTATTTCTGTACACTGAGAGAAATGTTTGGTAAAATCAACTAAAGTTTAGTTGAATAGTGATCAAATAAATTTTATAGTGATAGTTACTAAATATATAGTTGTTTTGACCAAACAATTTGTAGCCTTAACCAAATAATTATTTTCATACAACAAATTACAAAAAGTTTTATTATGTAACTATAAAATTCATTTGATCACTATTCTATCAAACGATTTCTCTCAGTGTAAGTTGAACTGTTTGTACCGATTGTCAGATATGAATGGAGATAGCGCAGCATTGCACTTTGTTATTATTTCAAGACATTACAAAATCCTTGTGTAATTAATATATTATTTCAGCTATTAGTAGAGTTAAATTTATTGGAAATATGATACATTGCGAATATTTGCGAAATTATATATTTTGTAGCAATTTATATTGCTTTCGAATATCTCCACTTTCTTATACAATGATAAGATTTATATACATCCATTACTACTAACAAAAAAAAGATTATCCGTATTTTTCCACGAAAATAAGGAATATAGGCATGACATGGAATGAAAGAGACAGCGCTGAATCACGACAAGATTTTCAGGAACTAAAGTCTTCTCCACGTCGAGAAATGTGTCTTGCCAGGGCGCACCTCATTCTCGGTTCAAGAGAATCAGAGCTCGTACCCGATGTCCCACCCCCAAGGAAATAAATCTTTGGCCCCGGGCTGTGCATCACCGGTTGGCAAGCAATTTGGGGCCTGGCGATAACTCATACGAGCATCGATAGTACGCCCTTTTATCTACATATAATATAAGAGTGCTCCTCTCGTGTATCTAAGCTAACATATATATATATATATATATATATCGCATTAAAAATGTTGCTCTATAACATGCCATAAAAATGTTGCTTTATATACATCTTTCGATTACAGAGGCGAGTGCGTAAACTCGACTGGGACTGATAAGAAGGCAATCGGTTTCGAAGATACCTTTCTTTGCGTGAAAACACGATAATTTATTGTGATCAATATACGCGCTTTAAAATTATTCCTCCACAATTTTGCATCTTTTGCGAATAAGCATACAACATTCTTTATGTCGGAATATCAGATTTTCTCTCAGTTATATGCAACTCATTATCAATTTCTTATACCTAATTTTATTCATGTATTTCTGGTACTTGCCAGACGTGTAATAAATAAAAAAGAAAACAGAGCTTCTAAATTTACCATTATAAAAGTATATCACAATTAATTAACAAAATTCTATAGATAATATTATAATAATGATATCACCTAAATTTAAGTAATGGTTAAAAATTTTTGATAAAAAGTTTCTGAAAAATCTTCTGGGGAAACACTTTTCAGAAACCCTAAATTCGCCTTTACAACAAATCCCGAGAGATCAGATTTTCGTCGTGCGTTACATAAGCGAGTCTTTGGGTCGCCCATATACAGCGATAGTATGAGTAGTCGTGCGTCTTTGCATATAATTAGAAGAGCATTGAATCGACCCTCGTGTCGAACGCCTTTTCACCATGAAAAAGCAGGATGGGACGAGGGAGGGGTAAGACTGCTCGCATCCGAGTCGAAGGGTCTCCTGTTTTTTTGTCCTGTCAGTACGAAAAAAAAGGTCTCCTCCTCTCCAGAGAAAGGGGTTAAGGGCTCCTTCCGCGATCGGCAGGTACATGCCAGTGACGTTTTCCAGAGCATATGCATATGTACCTCGCCAGGAAGAGGGTCGATCAAATTAAACCAGTGCCGTAAGAAAAAATTGATCCTTATTAATATTTCTCAAAAGCTACGTTCTATTTATTTGAGCTAATATTGCAATTTTAAGGGGAAACAGAATCGTATATCTCCGACAAGTAGTAAGTAGCAATTTTACAAACAATAGTTCCAAACTTTTATAATTTTTTTTCTTACATAATTAAGTCGCTACTTATACTATTAGAAATCATTTCATTTATTTTCTAGCATCTATCAAATTTTGAAGTAACTCATTGAAATTAATTTAAATATTGAAAAAATTATATTATAATTATATTCTTATTAAGTTTGACCAAATAAAAAAATTTAACTGTAGCTCTAATTTTTAAAATTTCTGTCATATCGTGCGGTATTGGAAAACAAAAGAAATCTGCATTACGGTCCTGCCCGGCGCAACCCTTTCCGGCCTTGGGCCCCGTTTGCTTCCTTAAAAATCATTCGCATAAATTATGCATGCAGGTAGTCCGCATTGTACGGTCGCTCATCTCAGCGGGGCCCGATGATAAATTATCGCACATTGAGAATTTCCGCGCTAACGAGGGTTGGAAATTTGAATATCCTTCCGCGCGTTTTTCATTCTCACGGCTTTCACCCTCTCCGTCACTCTTCTCGCGCCTTTCTGGCAGACTGTCGGCGATTCGTGCCTACCTGAGGCTTGCGAGCGTATACAATGAGTCCGTGATTTGATTTATCGAACGATTTCTCTCGCGTATGCAAGCTCGCGAATAGAGGTACGTTATTATGCAACCATTGATTCGCGAAATATCTCAGAAGCGGGCGATGAATCGGTGACACATGCGACTCACCGATTGCCCGGTAGTTTACAATATTTAGAAAGCTGTATGTGCAAAAATAATTTTTATTGGTAATTCCTTGTTCGCAGATCTTACACAGAAAAAAAATTAGTATCAAATCAACAATTCATTGTTTCGTATATAAGCAAGAATATAAAATCTCCTTGGAAGTATTTATAATCTCAAAGAGACATAATTTGCTAACATAAAGAAATTTTGTTTCTTCATGTAAGCAAATTATGTCTGATCAAGATTATCAAATTCTTCCAAGAAGATTTTATACTCTTGCTTATATATGAAACAAAGAATTGTTGATTTGAAAGTCATTTTTTTCTATGTACTAACATTGTGAGCTATCAAATAGGTGTCGAATAAATGTGACTAAAAAAACAACTTACAAAAATTTGTGATCGTTTATATTCAGTACTGATAATTTCTGTAACAACTTGCAATAATAATTGTAGATAATAACATAATTAAATTTTCGATTTTTAATTAATTTTCTTTTTATAAACCCTGGCGAAAATAGTATGTTTATTAAACATTTATTAAAGTGTTTATGAGATGCAAATTTAAATATGGAATTGTTTATAAAATGTTCACGACTATTTGATACACGTTCGAAAAGTATTGTATATTTTCCGAATGTTAGAAATGTTCAGGGAATGCTTTATTAAAAGTGTTGTATATTTTCAGAATGCTGCAAATGTTCAAAGGATGTTTTGTAAAACATCCTCTGAACATTTCGAACGTCTATCGAACAATCGTGAACGTCTCATAAACAACTCCGTGTTTAAATTTCCAACTTACACTTTAAAAAAAGTCTGGTTATAACTACCACATGTATAGTGAAATAGTATCAATTAAATATTTTGTCAATATAATCAAAAATAATTTTATTCTACTAAATGTTTAGTAAGTATTATCAAATCTGGTATAAGTTACTAAATATTTAGAAAAGTAAAATTATTTTTGGTTACATTGACCACATATTTAATTGATACTATTTCACTATACATTTGGCAGTTATAACCAGTCTTTTTTTTAAATATATAAACACTTCAATAAATGTTTCAAAACTCCAATTAAACATCTACTCAACACTTACGCAAACATCTTATAAACATACTATTTTCGCCAGGGAAGCACATCGCGTTCGCGTCATTTTGAAATAATTATAACAGGTGATGAATTAAATGCCACGAGGTACTCGCATGCAAACATCGTCCATGTTCACGCGCGCGAGTACACGGCATGCCGCTCATCGCACCCGAATAAGGAGCTAATCGCGCCCTTGTTAAAACCGTCCGCAATTACCGGTGATTACGGCGTGCGCGCGAGGCGGGAGCAGGGGGGAGGGAGGGAGCTGCGCAATTTCGCGCTGCTGATAATCGAGGAGCGCGATACGTGTTTTATGGCGAGAAAATTACGTGCTCCCGTTCCCCACGCGGCGAAGCGGCGCGATGCCGTCGGAAGCGTGCGGGACGCGAGCTTCGGGGGTCACCGAACCAAACCGCCCATTGGCGAAAAGTGCGCCCTTATAAACAATCGCAGGGCCGGGCAGCGCGATTTCATGATGGCCGCCAGCCGAGACCCAGTGCCCCTATCGCCGGCGAAAGAAGAAAAAAAAAAAAGATATAATGAGTTTCCCCTACCAGCCGAGCTTTCGTTACGGGACACACACCGCAGGGACGGGCGGCAAATGGAGTGCCGAAAGTAGAAAGGGGAACGGAGACCGGACGAAGGAGCGAGAGGGAGAACACCCCACGCGAGTGATTTGCATACACGGTCAGCCGGCTCTACGATGTGACTCAGTTTCGTCGGCGGGGGTTAGCTCGAATCGTCTCTCCGCTTTAATGAACTACCGTGCTCGAATCGTCGACCGCCGTCCTCTTTTTTTACGTTCTTTTTTTTCGCCGCTATCGCGAAAACTCGGGTAGTGTTGTAAAAATAGTTCACGATGAGCTACACGTGCCGTAGTAACCATTAGTTCATTCTGTGAAACTGTTGTTCTAGGAATGTATAATATTTGGATGGTGGTGTTCAGTGTGATGTAATTGATTAAATTTACTCGCGCTGGCAACGAGAATTGTTAGTTCATAGAAACAATTCTCGTTCCGATAGGAAAGAGATTTACTGATATTTTCTTCGATTAGTTTCTAGTAGATTTAATAATACATTTACTTAAAAAAAAAAATAACATTATAGAGAAATAAAAAAACGAAATACATTTCTAAAGTGAGTTATTCTAGGTGTTCAATTAAATTTCGGATAATAAAAAAAAAACAAACAGTTTTGGCGAAAAAATTACGCTGCAAAAAATAAACAGTTTTTTTGTAACAACATTCGATTGATAGCAGTCGATAATAATCATGGAAAAAATGAAAATTTCTAAAATTTGTTAATTATTATAGCTGTTTGATTAAAACTTGATTAATGAAAATGCAATAAAACAATCGCATTTATATTTATATTTTTTAAAATTTTACTTTTTTCTTCCAAATATGAAAAAACAAGGTTTCTAAATAGAGAATCGGTTATTAAAATTCGAATGATGAAGATAAAGCGAAAAATTATTATTTATATCTGTATTTTACTCCAATGAAAAGTCTCTTTCTTTAATCATAAAGAAAAATTAAATTTCTAGACTAAAAGTTATTGAAATCATTTGGAATTCGTTATGTTTCAAATAACACTTGTATTATCATAAAAAGTCATAACTACGATGTGTGGACATATTACATAATATATTACGCAAAATTGCATATGAATATTTCTCTCATTTTTTAATTCGGCAAGTAACACATAACTTTTTGAAATATAAAAATGAAATTGCATTGTTAAACACAATAAAAATGATATTCACATTTTCTTAGTTGCCAGTAAATTCATTCACCATTATTATAAAAAGCCTTATTTTTAGTTCCACTTCTGTTACTCACGAAGAATTATCGTGTTCACATTTAGAGTTCATATAAAAAAATATGTCCTACATATAGCAAAATATGTATAGGTAATTATTCGTCGATTATTTAACCGATACGTAAAATTCATGAACGCGTCGCTGCGTGTTAACAGTTGCAAAACTATCACTGCTGTAAAACTGCTCACGTAATAACACCTTTGATCATAATTTTACTTAAAATATTATTTGGCTGCACATTTCTGTGATACAATAATGAACACTTCACAAAGGATATTAATTGAATCCTACACGCTCCGCAATGCTCACGCTAACACTTTCGTCTTTCCGATATCGTTATTAAATTCCTGTGTGAAAGACTTGTTTTACATGATGGATCTTAACGGCGTATTATTAATTACTGATACGAGTTAAACGAAGGAGAGTCAGCTCGACTGGATGGAGTCGTCGAGAGGCGGCCATGTTGACGCCTGCGTATGTAGCGTCGCGGCGCCTACTTAGGGGGTGTGCTCTCTATGCTAGGAGGAAAAGTATTGACTGAGAAAAACGAATCGATTCAATTTTCGGTATTATTATTTTGCAATTTTTTATGACATGATTAAATTCTACATAAAATAGTGAAAATCGGTTTTCTTGCTCTGTTTACTAAATATTATTTCATATTTGATATTTTTTTGTAGAAAAATAAAAACTTTTATATTGCAAAATTTTATAATTGTTTAAACAATCAACAAAAATCATAAATTAATTTTTAAAAAATAATCTTATATGCCTGTTTACATTTACATGTCTGTTTAAATAAGAACTCTCATGTAATAATTATTACTGTATATCTAATCATTATAATTATTATAAAATCATACATCTTAAATGTTTAATTTTTTTCTAGAATAAATAAAATAAATATATTTAAAAAAATGTGTATATCACATACGTATATATAATTTGAATAAAATTAAAATAATTAATATCGACTTAAAAAGATAAGATTTTATTAAATAATAATAATCGACTTTGATAGTCTTCATAATATTATAATTAATAAAAGTAATTATTTTTCTTTCATTTATGCTGAAACAGAAAAAGTAATTTTATCCGTGAAATTTTAGAAAATTAAAAACTTTTACTAGAAAATCTGTGTTACGCTGTTTTTATGCGGTTATGCATTTGTGCGAATATAAGGCATGCGTGTACTAGCATTGCATTATAAAAGTTGTATATATCTGGCTGCGCATATACGTATATATAGGCAGTTGGGACGCAGACGCCGGCGTCGCGACGTTCGACGGTACAGTTCCCGTCGGACGGTCCTTGGAGATGGCAGGATTCGGTCCTGGATCCTCTCCCAGTCCTATCTGCGCACTCGTCTTCGCACGTAGTCCTTTCCTTCCTTCTTTTTCGTCTTAAGAATTAAAAGAAATAACCGGAATCGCGTGATTGTGTGAATATGCAAAACATCGCGAATTCTTCGAACGTGTTTTCATTTGATTATAATAAAAATTAAATCGCGTTTAATATTAATATTAAGAAATTTTGTCCAATATAGATTCTCAGTGAAGTGCCTTTGATTTCACGAGTGAATTAATGTTAAACACGTGGTTCACGTTTCAAAACTATTTCTGCAAACGCACGCAAAATTTTATAACTTGTTTGTTCATTATATTTAGACGTAATAATTATTAAAAAATATTTTCTTGTGTCTAAAAAAATTCATACAAAAACACACATACACACACTATATAAATATATATTTAATTCCATTACTGAACTCTATTTTTGACGATATATTGCCAAACTTGTGTTAGAAAATTTACAACACATGAGACATTGAGATTTGAAGATAAACTTTGAGTATTTTAAAAAGTGACAAATTACCGGAGAAAAACGATTTAAACAAAATCGTTCCTAAGAAATCTTACTTGTAGTTAAATTTATTCTTTAATTGCACACGGAAATACTCTTGAAATGATAAGATTCTGAAAAGGACACCAATTTTGACAGCGACTTCGCACAGAAAGGATTTATTAGCGATATTAAAGAGATATTAAATAAAATAGTTTTTAAAACATTTGACATTTCTATATTCGAAATGCATAGTATCACAAACAATTTATTCACAAAACTCGAATTTTTCATATTTATACGGTGTGTAAACTGTTTCTTCAGCGCGCAAAATCACGAAGCGCCTTCGTGAACAGCTAACAGCTGATTGTTTCCTCTCGCAGTGTCGGGCCTTCGTTTCGACTTAATTACGTCAGCGCCATCCCTTCTCGCGTGCGCGACCCTCTCCACATTCTTAATCAGCACCCCGCTCGTCTCTCCTGTTCTCTCCTCCAATCTACCTCCATTCATTTTCACTTTCGCTTTCCCCTTTCCTGTCGCGTACAAACATTTACGGAGCGATTTCCTGATTTCTCCATGTCCTGACGAACTGAGTACGCGCGCGTAATTAATTGTTTAATTCATTAAGATTGCGAAATTACATCACATTTTGGGAAAGAAAACAATTTCGCGTTTCTCCTCACTTGTCACTTCTCGTCGCGTGAGAGATTCGACGCATTCTACTGGAGAAGAAGAGACAACGCGTGGCGATGACGATTATGAGTGAGTACTTTTTTAATAGTAGCACTGTCTAGTAGTAATAGTACTGTTATAGTTGTGTATTTCGTATCAGATTTAATAATTAAATTGACCGTCGTTCTTATTGTTACGTAATTCTGTACGAATTTTCAAAGTATGGATTTCTGTTTCCACCACACGTGTACTTATACATCTTATCTTTATTCATACATGTCTCTATTCATTATATACTAAGCATGTAAGAAAAAAGAAAATATTTTGTGCAAATAATGAAAAATATTAAAGTAAAAAAATAAGACTACCTCGTACGTATTTAAATTTTACTTGCGATAATGAAACCAATAGCATCTAGGAAAATAAGAATGAATGTTACATTTTTACGTTATTAACGAATATGATTTTCTGTGGGCGGAGCGAAAAACGAGATTAAGAAATGGGTAAATGTAATATTGGGTTAACTGTAGACAGGAATAACTTATTTAGAACGGAATAACTTATTTAGAAATCGAAAGATTAAGCGAGAATGTCGTAAAGAAATTAAATCACTGAGTTTATTTGACAATTTAATGCACTTTTGTTAAGTGTTTCAAAGTATTATTTTAAAAGAATCTGATACAGAAAAGTGTTAATAAGAGCTTGGAGAAAAATTAATTAATAGATATTTGTTGTAAAATAGTAATTTAATCTAAATATTTCTTTACGTAAATTTTATTTAATTGTAAGAATTATAGCAATATAAATTATTTATAAAACAATTAATATGTAAGATAAAGTTTCACAGTCCATAACTTTTTCAATTTTTCGTCTTCTAGCTTATACATCACAAATTATTTTCTCCTTTTTTCAGTCTTACTTAACATTTTTTTCGAATTAATTATAACCATCAATTGGCTCAATTAACACGTTTGATCACCATAATAGTTCTTTTGCACTAACGGAACACCAATGAAGAGTCGTGTTTTCTCCGCTACTTGATTATCCGGATTTATACTTTTCGCGTTGAAAAGTGAATTGAAAAGCACCATTGAAAAGCGCGTTCCTACTTTTTACAACTTTCGAACTTTCCTCATCGAGATTTCGTGTTAAACTGACACGTTTCCGGTGACAGGAATCCATGAGGCCGTTTTGCCGTCTGGCGAGGTCAGAGGGTGGGGAGACAGACACCGGTTGCACTCATCAACCCCTCTTTATCGCTCTTTCTTTAACCCTTTCTGCCCCACCGGTCTTTTCCTTTATGCTTTTTGCATATGTAATTGCGATCCCGTGTCAGAGAACGAGCTCGAAGGAGACTATTCTCTGTCTGACAGTACAGAAAACTAGACACACAGACACAGATGCGTGTCTTCCATGTGATAACTTATAAAAATTTGAATATACCACAATTAAAATTATCCAATTTTTTTTGTTAATTTAATAATGTTTAAAAAATGTCTATAATTGAAATAAACTTTTATATGAGAAAAATAAGTCAAAAAGAGAAGATATAAAATATAAAATTTATGATTGACTCAAGTCGAAATATTTTTGTCTGAATATATATAAAATAATTCAAATATTTATAAAAATTTATATAATCTTTTATATCTTAATAACTTGCTCGAGAAATTTTTATTTTATTCGTACATCAATTAATGTATATTTACTAACATCTCGAGAAAATTATCGCAATCGTATTATCCTATATATGATCCGGAAAAGCACAAAACGTCCATCTTTGGCGCCTTGCACTCGTGAGAAAAGCAGGAGAAGATAAAATATAGCTTCTTTTCCGTCTCGAGTTGTCGGCAGTCCTTGTCTGGCCAGGATACGACCCCCCTCGCCGTTTTCAACCCTTTTCCCTCCCGGGGAGGCGGGCGGGATTCACCCATGCGGGGCACCCCGTTGTCGTCCTCTTTGTATACCCGCCGGAATAATGAATTATATTTTTCTCTTCCAGCCAAGCATAGATTATAATATTTTTTACTATCTACACAAAAAGCGAGAGAGAGAGTGGCGGATCCGTTGGTACAACCTATAAACCATCGTCTCTCTCCCTCTCCTTCGCGTGCTCTCCGTCTGTCCTCTCACATTTAAAAAGGGGGACGATGAAAAAAAAGGGTTAAAAAAAGGGGTTCTGGTGCGATCTTCACATAAATAATCAGAGCGGCTCCTCTTCTCTTATCTCTCTCTCTCTCTCTCTCTCTCTCTCTCTCTCTCTCTCTCTCTCTCTCTCTCTCTCTCTCTCTCTCTCTCTCTCTCTCTCTCTCTCTCTCTCTCTCTCTCTCTCTCTCTCTCTCTCTCTCTCTCTCTCTCTCTCTCTCTCTCTCTCTCTCTCTCTCTCTCTCTCTCTCTCTCTCTCTCTCTCTCTCTCTCTCTCTCTCTCTCTCTCTCTCTCTCTCTCTCTCTCTCTCTCTCTCTCTCTCTCTCTCTCTCTCTCTCTCTCTCTCTCTCTCTCTCTCTCTCTCTCTCTCTCTCTCTCTCTCTCTCTCTCTCTCTCTCTCTCTCTCTCTCTCTCTCTCTCTCTCTCTCTCTCTCTCTCTCTCTCTCTCTCTCTCTCTCTCTCTCTCTCTCTCTCTCTCTCTCTCTCTCTCTCTCTCTCTCTCTCTCTCTCTCTCTCTCTCTCTCTCTCTCTACCTGGCTGAGCTTTGCATACACGCTAACTAACTCCAGCCTGCCAACCGTCACAGAGGTAGACGAGAAGTACAGGGCCGCGACATATGCAGTGGGTTGACCCTATCTATGTTTAATGATCCGCTGATACATCGCTCTTTCTCTGTCGTTTGCTTCTTTTAGTTCCTGGATTTTCCTTTGGTACACGTTGCGTTATAATTTTAAATTTCGCAACTTCTTTGCATATATACTTTGTTACCATAGTTTTAAGATCAGATAACATATTATAAACTTATTTATCCTAAAGTGTGATAATAAATTATATGTTACTGTAGATTACATTTTTTTTATAATAAACTGAATCTTTTGATAAACTGCTTATTAAAATTTAGTTTTCAATTTATCCTTATTATTTAATAGATAAAGATAAGCGTGCGAGATTAAGAATGTTTCTTTGTTGATTGAATCTTTGTCTTACTAAAGTAAAAATCGAAATAAATAAACGAATTAAATAACATGTATGTATGACGTATATACATATCATTCTCCAAATAAATTTATCACATTGCAAAATTTAGCAAACGATTTTCAGCATCGAGTTTGTTAGGCCGTATTTGTTAGATAAATGTACGACGCTGCAAACTCTTTTTTTCAAAGGAGGTACTGGCTCTCGTATCCCGTTTCACACATGGCGCCGCCAACCCCTTCCGCCGGTATTTCGGTCTCCGTCTGTGGCAGGTCGGGGCAATGTTTTAGATCTTATCCCCGAAATTATACGTCTGTCTGGCTGTCTGCTCCTACTCCCGGCCCTCAGGACGTTGGCACGCGGTATCAAACGCTAATCGCATGCCGCGCTCACTCCTCCTCCATTTAGGTACCACCCCCACCTCTTCCTGTCTGGCCCGCTTTACATCCTCTCTGTCCTTCCGACTTCTATCCCGCAGGATAACGGACGACGACGTTCCTTAAATGAGAAGAAGAGTAAACGGCCAAGCTCCCCCTTCGAGTTTTCGTCACGATTGAAATTTTAATCGCGATGCATGATCCATTTTTCTCGGATAACAATATTATAAATTAATATTAAGAGCACAGAAATTGTGATAATATTAATTATTTTCGAATCAGACTTGGATATTACAAAACATCTAGTTTTTCAAAAGCAAACCGGTATCTAAGATTTTAATTTATGGTTTGCTAGTAATGCCTTCCAAAAATTAAATAATGATATTTAATTTATGTATCAAAAGTTTATTATTGTTTATAGAAATTAAGTAATTCATTTGCGTGAAGAATATCAGATTTAACGAAGTTCTCGAGGCGCAAGCGCGACCATTGCGCAAGACTAAACTTAACCCTATCTTCTAGCACTGCGTTATTATGCAACAAGTTGCTTCATTCATCGTTTTCAAACTCTTTTCCTCAGTTTAGTCACCTGAGGTTATTAAAAGATGCCTTTACCAAACAAGTTTTCGTCGCTAGCTATACATGCGCTCCCTTTTTAATATCGCAAATGATCGTTCTACTTTCGTACAATCGTACTCGCCGATGCCGGCATCTATATTCCGAATGAGTGCACGAGTTTTTTTTTTTTTCTTTTTACGAATCATATAATGCTTTTACGTAGCGTATAACGCGTGTATCTGCGCCGCGCCATTGTACGAAAAGGCATTGTGAACAGGAGAGGAGATCGATAATCGAAATTTATTGCACCCGTTATACGCGCGTCACGGTGCTTAGTTTTGGCAAAATAACGCGGTGTCATTCTCTCTCGAAAAGGAAGCACGGTAGAAACCCCGTAAAATGCATACGATTACCCTCGAGTTGTTGAAAGTGTATACCGCGATCTTCGTCAAAAGGGTTAGGCGCGATGTTACGGTCACTCATAAATCAGGATTTACCCCTGTCGTACTCTTAATCGAGTGTGCAATTTCAAGTTCTGCTCGCAACCAATCTGACTGGAAATAATTGCTATATTCATATTTATACAATCAAAAATAAAAATTTATAGCTATCTAAAAAAAACAATAATTACGAATTATAATTCAAGAATTAGGTAAACGTTTGGATTCGTCATTAAATACTTTTTATATCCGGCAAATATAAATAATAAAATATATTATTTACAAACAACATTATAAAATTGAGATAAATTGAGCATTGCAAAAAACTATACTTAGAGAAAAGTATTTGGTATTTGTGACTATAATTACACGGTAAAAGAATTAGGAACTCCATTTTCATATAGTTATTATTACTACTATAATAATGATTTCGTGTTTATCATTCTATCAAGTGGAAAAAAATTTTACTATAAATTATGATCAATGTAAATATTAATATACTAAAATATCAAGATATAAAAAATAAGGATTAACATTTTTATGTAGTAAACGCAATCACAATTATATAATGAACTATTTATATACATTCGTTTACTATTTATGTAGTAATAATAAATAATAACTATAATTTTAAATATAATTGGTATCGAAAATGACTATGATGATGTATAGTTAAATTAAAGTAACTGCAATTTTTACTCTCAGTATAACAATAAAGAATTCGACAAAAATTTATAAAAATCTCTCAACTATCAAACTTGCCCTCGATTAGCTGCCGATGATTACCTGACAGCTGAAGTGGCGCAAATATTTAACGCGAGAAGGGTGCATCCCTTTCCGTCCACAATGCATGTGGAAAGTGAGTGTTTGGTTAGTTATAATGACTAGACCAATTTGGGGTCTGATATTTTATTTCTGTAGTTATTATTAATAGTTTGCAAAGATTGTATCAATATCTTGAGACAAAGACAACTGACGTTACATCACATTACACAAAGAAGGTGATGTAAAATATAAGTTTTGCAAAAAAGTATGCATATATTTTTATCTTCATTTATCTCTCTATTATATTTCTCCTAGAATATCGATTTGAGAAAAAGATCGCCGCATCAACAAGTGTTCATTGATATCTATCTCACTTCGTTTTTTCATGTTAAAATAGGGAGGTAATTCGATCGCTTCAGCGTGATTGCGATGTAAGATCAGCCGTTGCGTCGTCGACTGCGAAGCTAATGCTAGTTAATGACGATTTCATCTGAACGCGTGGTCGTATACGTCGCGAGATGCACGGGGGAAGGGGAGAGACTGTAACGCACGGGGGTTATCACGCAGGTACACGGCTACCGCGCGCTGGTATAACCGAGAGTCACATTCGCCCGTCTGGCAGAGGGAGGAGAAGGAGAGGAGCAGAGGAGTGCAAGGAGAGTATACGTCTCCGTGCACGTATAAAGCTCTCGCGAGTGTATATATTACATACGTTGTTCAATTTCACGACGTCTCGCTTCAATTCAGACGACGGATTTTCCACCATTACCCGACCGTATTTCTCTCCCCGCGTCTCCTCCACACCACGTTCGTCTTACCTTCTTCCACGCTCTCAATTTCTCTCTTCTTCTCTCTCGTAAGTTTTCACTCTCTCTCTCTTTCTCTTTCCCTCCCTCCCCCCTTTACCGGCTTCAGGGATGGCGCACCACTTTGTGAACCAAGACAAATTGGAAATATCTTCTCGCGAAATACAGCCGCGGTACCGGCTTCGACTCGGCGGAATATATTGGGCGACAACGGTATATCCGGTCGTACCAACTCGTTATTAAATATCCGCTTCTCCGTACACACGACCTGCCACGCTGTGACTACTGCGCCCATTCGCCCCTCGTGCCGATTATCAAATATGCGGTAATACGTGCAAGAAAGTATAACGAAGTCGTATCATAATTTGCAATGTCTTAAATAATTCAAGCTTATCATAATAAAGAAATACTGAAAACTTATCGTCGATACTCGATCGATAAATTTAAATGTAGATATATTTTAACGGATCAATCAATATGTCGATTAAATGAAGTAAACTATTATTACACAGAAAAAAATGACTATCAAATCAACAATTCATTGTTTCATATATAAGCAAGAATATAAAATATTCTTGGAAGAATTTGATAATCTTGATCAGACGTAATTTGCTTACATGAAGAAATAAAATTTCTTTATGTTAGCAAATTATGTCTCTTTGAGATTATAAATACTTCCAAAGAGATTTTATATTCTTGCTTATATATGAAACAATGAATTGTTGATTTGATACTAATTTTTTTGCTGTGTACCTCGTAAATTATTACACACTATACCGTTTTTAGCGTTTCATCATTCCAATATATTTCTAACTTCAGAGTTTCACAGTTATTCACGACTATTAGATAATCGCGTATCATTCTTTCTGAATACAAAGAGCAAACAATAAAAGAAGTATCATTACAGGATAAAGCGTCAGGGGCTCAGAGATCGTTTAGGCGCGTATTGGCCGGATTAAAGATGAGCGAGAGATCGTGGCGCGATTCGATCGCATTAACTGGAAGGGTTTCGTTGAAGCTCCGAGAAAGACAGCGGCCATTAATAATCCGTGTCCAATATAATGCCGCATTAAAGAATAGTGCCGCCTGGCCTGGGATAAGGACCGTGAACAGATCCCGAGGGGTGCCGCGGGAATCACCGCAAAAATGTTTGTACCTATCGTGACGGCAGGTAGATTGGGTCGTGGGTCAACGTGTGTTCGCATAAAGAGGATCTGTGAGAAGTGTGTTTTTTTTTTTATCGATGCACGCGCAAACTTTTGCGGAAAAGTTTCTTTCGACAGAATCCCTCGAGAAAGGGCAAGCTCGTAATTAAATTCAATTTTCCCGTTTTAAATTAATTATTATAAATTTAACAAACGTTGATATAAAATTATTCATTGAAATGATTGACTTTCTGTTAAATGTAAACATTCCTTGAATAAAATATTACATTTCAAGAATAATGAAATAAAATAACGAATAAAAAAGGCATATATTCATTTTGAAGAATGCTACTTCATTGCAAAATTAACGAAAAAATGCGAGCTAAGTCGCAAACGAGAAAAACATTCTGTTTTCCGTTTTTTTCTGTTCGCCGTTCGTTTTACATATTGGCACGTAGGTAGATATCTCGTACCGATCCGACCCAGGTAAACGGACCATTCCGAGGAAGGGGTTGCATAACCCCTTGCGTCAAAACGAGTACAATACATGAGAAATAAGAGAGACTGGCGCGCGGGTCAAGAGAAGAGGATGAGAAAGCTACCTACCGAACTGTCGGCACAATGACACCAAATAGGCGGTTGATTGCACAATACTCCGATGTTTATCGACCCATCATCGATACATGCCTCTGTCGCACGCACATACACCCGGTTGTACGTGTGCACTCGTACATAAGAGTGTGCGCACGTGGAGTCAACAACCGAACGTTACGCCCAATTTAAGACAGCGAATGCTGCACCGTTCGATGTGCATTAGAAGGCAAGAGAATGCGATCGAGCTATCGAGAATTTTATTCGAATGTCGAGCAACATCGACGAGCCGTGCCGACGATAATCCGCAAGGTCGACGATTTCGTTGATCGAATCAATGAAGCAGAAACAAGAGTAGCCAAAAATTTTCGAGATTTTCTAGGAAAAGAGAATAGATAAATTTTTATGATCAAATCACTTATATGTAATTGGAAATTAGAAAATATTGATTCAAAACATGAAGTATAAATAAATTATATAATTTGTAAAATACTATTTGTATTAAAAAGAAAAAAAAGTTGTAATTAAATATATTATTAGATTAGAAATTAGTTTTATATTTTTAGGAATATTTCGTTCTTTTTTTAATTTATAGCAATTCTAATAATTCTAATCTGTTTCAATATTGCAGCAACGAGAAGAATTTAAAACACAATTTAATTATACTGCAGATGTGCTTGTCATAAGCTCTAAAACATAAAAGAAATGATAAATTAAGTTTTAAGCTGTTTGAAGCTTGGTATTAACGATTTGAGCTTCTTCTAAAGGGCTGCTTTTCAAGTTTATTACAATCATAATATACAAAAGATTATTCACAAAGAAGTCACTATTATATGCATGTATATACAATATACATATGTATATTGTATAGCAGCACGTTGATATATAAAATAAAAATTTGTTCATTTATCAGAAAGGAAGTAAGAGAAGTATAATAAAAATAAAAATAAAATCATACCATGCCCAAGTCTCGTATCGAAGTTCGACCCCAAGTGTTGTAGGCTATTATCAGGAATTATCCCGGAAACAACATCAATCCGATCGTTCTCACCGAATTAAAATCAGTGTAGGAATCGACGAGCAATAGGCCGTGCTTGTTAAACATCGCGTTGGATGAAAGCAAGAAAGAGGAAACGAGAGGAACGAGGAACGAGCGAGAGAGCGACATAGAACGGAAGAAAGAGTACGCCATGAGGCGAAGGGGGATCTCACAAGGGGGTTTTGGGGATTGGTTGAGGGTGGTGTGAGTATGTGGGGGCTGAAAGGCGTTGCCTGGCAACCACCCCCGGCTCTTCGTAATGGCCGCCACACACGTCACACACATACTCCCCCTTCGTCCTTCACCGTATCCTTCTCTCTCGTCCTTCCTCCACCTTCCTTCTCCGTCTTTTTCTTCTTCTTCTTCTTCTTCTTCTTCTTCTTCTTCCTCTCACCGCGTAAGGGGTGCACCCTCTACCCCGCGCATAATACATATCCTGCACCCTATACCAGCCGCGTGCGGGGTAAATTCTTAAATTTTGCCCGAATTGAAAATTTCCATATCTTATTCCCGCGGCGGCGCGGAGCTGCTCGCTGCTAGCTGCAGCCAGTCGTCGTTCTCGTCGTTCTCGTCATGCGACAGCTGCAATCGAACCGAAAAATTTCCCAAAGCGATGCCTTTCCATTCCGCATTCTCCCGCATTGTTAGTCGACTAGCGATCGAAGACAACAAGCACAGCGAGGAATTTGGGTTCCCAGCAAATTAGGCGACACGTGCTGAAAGATCAATCCTGATCTGAATTGTGCAACGACAAAATTGAATTCTTTAAAAAGGATAGATAATATTAAATATTGTATGAGAAAAATCAGAAGAGAAATAGGATGTTCCTATTTCGACTAGAATTATAGCAAATCATTAATTATATTTAATTTAGAAGAAGTGTTATTCTCATTGAGAGAGCAAAATAATTTAGAGAGAATAGAACAGAGTTTATTATAAAATAAAAATTAATAAAATATAAATTTTCCGCGAAAAACCTACTTCGCGTGTGACAGTGAAATAGACAATTTCCGACGAGGAATTCTCGCCAATATCACACGGAGCTCTGGTAGCGTAACACCCGGAAGCAGGAAGCAGAGGGTCGCAAGTCCTTTAATCGGATGTCGGGGCACGTGTTTCGCGGTGGCAATGCTCGCAGCTGCCAGGACACTTATGCAAATCGTGCCTCGAGCCGGCTGAGCTTTCGGCTTTATGCACTCCGTTTTAGTTGGCGAATTTGCATCGGTTGAATCGACTCCCTTTCTCCTTTCCTCCAGTCCGACTTCTCCTCCTCTTTTTACCTTTTAGTCGCGGATATATACCTGGCGAGTACGCGAGTGCGACTGCACGTATGTATGTATACCGGGCTGCCACGTAACGCACGACAATATCGGCCAATTTGCATACGAGAAACGCTTCTATAGGCCATTTCAAAGTTCCACGTCTTAAGCATTAGCATCGACGGTCTCTTCTTTGAGTCGCGTTTTTTCGTCTCCTATTTGGAAGAATATACCGAATCTACGTATTACTTTTTAAAATAGTTGTATTGCGTGTTACTTATATAATATTACTACTTTAAACTTTATACAAATTAGAATTATTAAAGTAATTCATTATTTTTTCATTTTAGACTATTATATTTTAAATTAATGAGATAATTGCTAGTTAAAGAATTAAATGCACTATTACCAAATAATTCGCACATTGTTATTCTGTACCTTAATATATTCTTTAAAGTGATAAAATTGTAGAATAGCGTAGAGGCAATAAAAGTAAGGAAACGTAGTATACCTGAGATGCCACACGAGAAATTTATGAAATATCCTATACGGTAGTTGATGACAAAAAAGAATAACCAATCCGCGTATGACTGGAGTGGAATAATATTATCATGCAAATACATCTAGTAACGTATTACTATGTGCATACACACATGAATTACATGTCGCCATACGTGCCGTTACTGTATTATTGTAGATACAGCTACTGTAACGATTTACAAGCGAGTGTACACACAGAAACATATTTATATGTTTATTTAATCGCAAGTTTAAATTTATATCCAGATAAAATTTATAATTTACTTATCTAAAAATAATTAATTTATCTCTGGTCATTATAAAAATTATTTATATTGTGTTATTTAGATTCTGTATAATAAATATTGCATGTACATAGAGAAATTGCAAAACTCTCTTAGAAAGCAAAGGAGGCAACGAGATAGAACTCTAAAGAAAGACGACAAAGTAGCTACCGTTCGAAACGAGTATACTGGAAATATGGTATCTGAAGCGCGTCCTATCTAAGTACTAAAAAAGAGAAAGGGTAACCAATCCACGTATGCCAGGAATGGAATAATATTGTCATGCAAATACGTCGGACGGTGTACATGTAGCACACACAGCCGCCGTAGTGATTTACATACACGTATGGACAGAAACGGAGATACGAGATGAGAGAAGGGCATGCGAAGTTAGAGGAAGAGAGAGAAAGAAAAGGAGAAAGATGTGCGCTGCTCCACATCTACCTGATTATTCGTTCGAAGCTCGGGGGTTGCCCTATGGCAAAGAGGGTGCAAGCACGAAGAGAACACGAAGAAGAGAGAGAGAGAAATAGTAGATAGAGAAGGTGAGGCGGGGTAAGAGCAAGGCATAGATCGCGTAGGGGATACGTACATATTTGCAAATACATTTAGCCTGGTTCTACAGGGCTGGAAAGTTAAAAGGGCAAACGACGTGGCGCTCGATACCCCGTCCGAATTCGCTGAACCGCAGTCAATTTAATGATTTCGTCCTGTTCTTACCGCGCTCTTGCCTTCCCGCTCGTCGACGATTTTCGAAGAAGGCAAGATGGTTGGTAAATTCGTAGGCAAGAGGGAGGAAATGTTCTTCGGTTCCGCGGTCGTGTGTACATCAAGGACGACCGGCCGCGAGCACTCGGATAAATCTCTAATGCGGCGTGCAACGATCG